>CM019148.1:28462736-28484220 GCA_009733165.1 Naja naja | reverse complement strand
AAAATCACCTGACAGTTTACAATATAGCAAACATAATGACTGTTAGTTTAATTGGCTACCTCTAAAGGCCTGGGACCCTATTCTATAGTCAAAAATGTTTACTGAGTAAATCACACAGCTGATGATGCTCAAATGAAACTGAAGACAAGTGAAAGTTAGGAGGACACTAATCAAGCAGCAATTGGGAGATAACCTAACATAAGGTTTATTTTTGTCAGGCATTATTTAATAGTTTTTCAGTCACATTGTAAAACTTGTGTAGTTTTGTATAGTTTTTCATTCATATTGTATAACTCTTGTGTACTTTTGTATAAATAGCTTTTATTCATATTGTAAAATTTGTATAGTTTTGTATAGTTTTCATTCATATTGTAAAACTTGTATAGTTTTCTATAAATAGTTTTTCATTCATATTGTAAAACTCCTGTGTAGTTTTGTATAGTTTTTCATTCATATTGTAAAACTTGTAACAAAATCTAGTTTTGTGTACCTCTTATTCTTATTTAGGTATTAAATGCATAAAATAAACTATCTTTGGTATATCTTTTTATACTTAAAACAGTAATTAGGGCAAAGAAATTATGTTGAGTTGGCCACGCCCACCCAGTCCCATGACCACCTAGCCAGACCCACCTAGTCCCATGCCCACCCAGCCATGCCCAGCAGCCACACCCACCTAGCCACACCCACAGAACCTGTTGTTAAATTATTTGAATCCCACCACTGTTTCTTCTATTGGTCAGCTAGAGGAAGAGCTCTTACTACTTCAATTTCTTCCCAGTTTTCCTCATTCTGAAGTTAAATTTAGCAAAGCTAGTGGTATATTTCTCTCATAAACTTTTTTTTCTGAAGGTTGTGATTGGAAGATTGTGGTTTGGAAACTTTCTCAGAAAACATATTCTAGTCATGTTGGTTGTAGTTGATAATTGTAGCCAGCATTCATAATGTTTATCTTACTCCTCGGTGATCTGCTTGTCTAAAATAAACTTTATTGATTTTATCAATTAAAACAAAACAAACAACATAGAAGAAAAAAATAAAAGGTTTCAACAACAACAGATTGTGGTTTCCCATTTGTAACATTATTTTGTGCGATATTTACAATTAATATCTTATGGATATATATTCACTACAATTACTGCTTATCTTCCTTTACTGTTTACTATATAGTCTGTCTTCACTCAATCCATTCGCACTCAATAATCCCAAATCATATAATACTCTGATGACTCTTTATCTTTTAGGGCTAGAGTTAATTTATCCATTTCTGCACAACTCATTATCTTTTGGGTTATCAGTTCCTCTGGTGGAGTATAGGGCTGTTTCCAGCATTGAGCATAGGCCAATCTGGCCGCGGTCAGTATATGTAGTATTATATATTTAACATTTTTGCATATTTTCCTAAATATCCCTAATAAGAACAATTGGTTTTAGTTCAATTTGTTCAGTAATTTCTTCCAACCACTTTTAATTCTCAGCCAGTATTTTGAGATTCTGCACAGGACCACCACATGTGGTAGAATATACCATTTTTTTGCACTTCCAACATATCGGGCTCATGTTGGGGTACATCTTTGCAAGTCTCGAAGGGGGCAGATGCCATCTATAGAACATTTTATAGGTATTTTCCTTGTATGTTGCCAATTTTGTAATTTTATTATTCCTATTCCAAAGACTCTCCCATTCTGTCAGACTTATATTACGACCAATGTTTCGGCTCCAGGCTATCATATTACCTTTGACTATTTCTTCCCCTAATTCTATATCCAATAAGTAGTTATAAAATTTAGTTATATTTTTTTTGTCTGGGCCTAATAGAATTTTATCTAATTGTTGTAGTTTCACATTAATTCCATACTCTTTCATATCTTGTCTATACCTATTCTGCACTTGGAGATAAGCCCACCGATCAATTTGTAGCCCTTGTACCTGGAGGTCCTGCCATGTTTTCAAGTTTCCTTCTACATCTAGCAAATCTTTATATTTTATCATCTTATTCATGTCTAAATTATTGGGGTGAATCATCGCTTCCATTGTTGATATCCAAATCGGAATCTTTATATAGTGTTTTTTCCTAATTTTAATCCAATTACACAATAAGGAATCTCTGATTAAATGTCTATGAAAATATTTCTGTTTAGTAGTTCGTATCCCACAGGAAGGCATGCCAGCTCCTCTGCAGGTCACAGCCTTCTAATACTAAAAATTTTATTGGTTAGATTCACCCATCTTTCAACCATACCAGAGATGCTGCACTATGGTATAGTTCCCAATTTGGGAGTCCCAAACCACCTCTGCTCTTCATATCTTGTAACACTTTTAGATTTATTCTAGATTTTTTGCCCTGCCAGATAAATTTTGCGATAGTCCTATTAAGTTCTACAAAATAATTTTTCTGTATTCTAATTGGTATTGTCTGAAATAGATATATAAATTTTGGCAAGATAGTCATTTTTATAGCTGCGATCCTCCCCAGTAAAGAGAGTTGCCCTTAGTCCATAATTCTAGATCTTTTTTTTACCTGTTGTAATAATTTATTATAGCTGTTCTCCATTAATGTCTTACAGTGTGCCGTCAGCCATATACCTAAATATTTGATTTTCTTTGTCACTTGTAGTCCCATCACCTTTTCTAACTCTAATGTCTGAGTCTCTGTTAAATTTTTAATTATTAATTTTGTTTTCTATTAATTTTAAGTCCTGCCACTGTTCCAAATTGTTCTAACTCATTAATTAGCTCTTGTCTCTCTATTGGATCTTCATGAAAAAGCCATGTCATCCACAAATGATTGTAGTTTATATTCTTTTTCTTGATTTTCAATCCTTTTATTTCTGGTTTTGTCTAATTGTCTTAGTAATATTTCCAAAGATAATATGAAGAGCAGAGGTGATAGGGGACACCCCTGTCTGACTCCTTTCTCTATTTTTAGTGTCTGGGTGTATTCCCCATTTACCATATAATATTTTGTTTTAAAGTGGTTATAATATTTTTTAATTTTTGGTAAATTCATATTATAAATTTGTTGGATCAGAAATTGCCAGTTTATCAAATGCCTTCTGGATGTCCAGGAATACAAGGGCTATTTGTTTCTCCGGGTGGGCTTCATAATATTCCAGAATATCTAGCACAATTCTTAAATTATTCCTAATCTGCCTGTTAGGGAGAAATCCATTTTGATCCTTATGAATATATTCACTTAGAATTCTTTTTAGTCTGTTTGCTATAATGGTGATGAATATTTTATAATCAGCATTTAACATGGAGATTGGCCTATAATTTTGTATCAATCATCTGTATCAACTAAATCAGTGCCCCTCCATGAGTCCAGCATTTTGGCTGCAACCCACCTCATTGTATAATTCCACCAGGGTCCTATTCTTCTATTATTTTGTAGCGCTCCCCTGGGATACCATCTGGACCAGAGTTTTTTTATTTTTCTGGGTTCCTATTGCTAATTTCAATTCAGTCCACGTTATATCTTTAGTTAAAGACTCTTTCATTTTCCTTGATTACCCTTTTACTTCCAAGATAATCCCTTATCAGATCCTCATCCACCTTCTCCTTTCTGTACAGATCCTCAAAATATTTATATACAATTTATTTTTTCCGTTCTACGATAGTGGCTGTCCCCATTTTTTCATCTATTAGTTGATAGATTAATCTCTTCTCCTTTTCCTTTTGAGTCTGTAAGAGAGGCATCTCCCTAGTTTATTGGCCTGTTCAAAATATGTCTGTCTAGTAACATTCAAATTTTTAATCATTTCCCCTTGTTCTATTAGATTAAGTTTGTGCTTAGTTCCTATCATCTGATTTTTCAAGCTAACATATTTTGGTGTATTTTGTAGTTGAGTTTCTAATTCCTTAATACTTTGTTGTAATTTATTTTGTTGGGCATATTTTTCTTTATTTCTTTTTGCAGTATATGATATTGTAATCCCCCTTATGACTACTTTCATAGTATCCCATAAGTTCTGTGTAGTAGTATCATCATTGTTATTTTCACTAAGAAAGTAGTTTAGTTCTTCCTTAGTGTTAAGTTTGCATGAAGAGTCAGACGCGAGGAATTCCAGCAAAAAACTTTATTAATGACAACAGCTCGAATGGACCCGTCCGGTAAGGCTACAGCTGCTTTTATAGCCGGCAGCCGAAGCTGTTATAAATGGGAGTGCAGGGTTTCTTCCCGACTATTTAAACCAATACCATTTGACATTTTACAAGACCAATTCAAATAAACCAATAACATTTAAACCTACATACATAACACCCTCCCCACTAGGTTCAGTCCATACCAAACCCCAACCTATCTAATGTATTCCTTTAAATAGGTGGGGCTCTTACGTGTAATGCTGAGACTCGTGGTTCAGAATCTTTATTGTTCTCACCAGTGAGAGGGAAATGTGTCTGCTGACATTTCCCTGTTAGGACTTCCTGT
This sequence comes from Naja naja, assembly GCA_009733165.1. Taxonomy (NCBI): domain Eukaryota; kingdom Metazoa; phylum Chordata; class Lepidosauria; order Squamata; family Elapidae; genus Naja; species Naja naja. The sequence continues at coordinate 28,479,788 of CM019148.1, read as the reverse complement.
GAAAGAAGACCCTGTTAGACTGTTAGAATCTGGTCTCTCCTCCCAACCCATCTCCATTCCAATGTCAACACCCAAGTCTGGTAGTGATGTACAATCTTCCACTTCTAAGGATGGATCTAGGCATTGTGACAGGGTTCGGGATGGTTCCTGTAATGACTCTACTTCTAAGGATGGATCTTGGCATTGTGACAGGGTTCGGATGGTTCCTGTCCGTAATGGCTCGTTACACAAAGGGTTGATTCCTGTTTGCTGATATTCCTCCTGTTCCTCCCCTTCCCCTAGAAGAGACATCAGGTGAGGGACCTAGAGAGAGACAGGGGCGATGTTCCTGAGTGAACCGATCTAAGTTGGTCAATGTGCCTGCTCCAGAGGAGGCCATCCTCTGTTTGAACCCTGTAAGAAAGAGGGCCAGTGATGTGAGTTATTTCAGCAGGAATCCACAAAGGTTCACCTGTAAGGTTCCTAGCATAGACAGAATCTCCCACACTAAAAGAACGAACTTTGGAAGTGGAATCCAGTGGTGTATTGGGTGCATAAGTGGATGAAGTCGGTCAAGGGAAGACCTAGTTTCCTGCCCATTAACAACTCTGCTGGGGACAAGTTAGTTGATGGGCTAGGAGTGATGTGCTGAACACTAAGAAGCTTTTCAAGCTTCTCAGTGATGTCCCCAGGACCCAGCTGCTGAAGCTTTTCTTTGGTAAAGCGCGCACATATGTTCAGCCGGCCGTTGGCAAGGGTGCCCAGGGCTGTAAGGGCATGTCTGATGCCCTGTTGAGCTAGAAAGGATTCAAAAATGTTAGACGTGAATTGAGGGCCATTGTCAGAGACAAGGACATCTGGTAACCCATGGGTTACAAAGAGCTTTTTGAGCTGCTTGATAACAGCCTCAGTAGTAGTAGAAGTCATGAGAATAACCTCTAGCCATTTGGAGTATGCATCTACAATTACTAGAAACGTGTGCCCTCTTGTAGGGCCTGCAAAAATCAATGTGGATTCTAGACCATGGGCCCCTAGGACATTCCCATTCCTGTGTGGGGGCGAGGTGGGCAGGCCTGACTACCTGGCAATTGGGACAAGAGGCAACCCAGTTTTCAACCATTTTGTCAATACCTGGCCACCATACATAACTCCTGGCCAAACCTTTCATCCTTACAATCCCAGGATGACCCTCATGTAACATTTCCAAAACCTCCCTTTGCAGTTTTGCAGGAATAACCACCCTGTTACCCCACAAAATACATCCTCTTAATACAGATAATTCAGTTTGCCTGGATTTGAAAGGTTGGGCAAAGTGAGGTAGATCTTGAAAAGGCCAACCTTTTTTAATCCAACCCATAATAGGTGCCAACACAGCATCTTTGGCAGATTCTCTGGCAATCTCAGCAGCATGGACTGGAAGCTTAGCAACGGTCTCCAGGAAAAAGGTGTGAGTCTCAAGTTCACAGTCCTCCTTGTGGCAAGGTAGTGGGCAACGACTCAGTGCATCAGCATGTCCAATGTCCTTGCCAGGCCTGTGAATCAGTTTGTAGGAGTAGGCTGCAAGAAATTCAGTCCACCTCAGCATTCTTGGTGACAGGATAATAGGTGTAGGTTTGTCTCCTGCCATGATGCCAAGCAAAGGTTTGTGATCTGTAACAATGGTGAATGACCTGCCATATAGATATTCATGAAATTTCTTAACAGCTGCTGCAACAACTGCTAAAGCCTCCTTGTCCAATTGGCTGTAGTTCCTCTGCTTTGGACAGCGCAGAGAGTAGAATGCAATTGGGGCTTCCTGCCATTGGGAAGCCTGTGGCTCAAAACCCCTCCCACTCCAAAAGGGGATGCATCACAAGTCAGAACAACAGGTAAATTCTCAGAGAATTGAATCAACACAGCATCAGACGTGATTAGTCTCTTAATACTGTTAAATGCTGACTGTTCCTTCCCCCAGATCCAAGCAGCCTTCTTATCAAGTAAACGATGTAAGGGTTCAGCAATAGATGCTTTGTGAGGCAGAAACATGTGATAAAAGTTAATAAGGCCAAGGAAGGCTTGCAGATCTGACTTGCAACGAGGTTTAGGGGCTTCCTTGATCGCTTTAACCTTGGCATCAGTGGGGTGGATGCCCTGTTTATCAATCATGTACCCCAGAATTCAACTCTGTCTGTTTTGAGAGTGCATTTATCTTCCTTGACTTTCAAACCTGCTTTTCTGAATCTGGTAAGGACTTCTCTGAGTCTTTCTTGAAGCTGAGTGTCATTCTCAGCAGAGATTAACACATCATCAAAATAAGGCACTACCCTGGCAGTCCTTGCAACATTCTTTCCATAAGACTTTGAAAAATGCCAGGTGCCACGCTTACTCCAAATTGTAGTCTTTACATTTGAAGGCACCTCTATGAGTCACAATTGTTTGTGTCTGCAGTGGCATCATCAACTGTTAATTGTTGATATGCCTGAGCTAAGTCCAGTTTAGCAAATACTGTACCCCTGCCAAGGGAATGGAGCAGATGATGCACAACAGGTACAGGGTAGCTTCTGCTGCAGCATGGTTAAGTGTCCCCTTGTAGTCACCACAGATTCTCACTGACCCATCAGCCTTGACTGGTGTGACTATGGGTGTTTCCCATCTGGAGTGGTCAGTAGGTTCCAAAACCCCTTGGGCTTATGAGCTTATCTAATTGTGCATCAATTTTTCCTTTAAAGCAAATGGAACCCTCCTGGGCTTTAAACGAATTGGGGCACCTTGGGGTCTAAACTGAAAGCAATAGGGGTCCCCATATACTTGCCCAGTCCTTCGCTGAAGACCTCTGGAAACTCAGACTTCAATGACTCTTCCCAGTCAGAACTGCTCACGTGATGGATGCCAGTCACCGATGCCAAGTGGCTTGAACCACTCAAGTCCCAGCAAACTTGGGCTATCCTTGTCCACGATGGTCAGTGGCAAACGCTTTGTGTGGCCTTTAAACTGCATCGTTGAATTCCCTCGCCCAACTACTGGAATCTTGTTCCCTTGGTAGTCTTTGAGGTCAGTGCTTGCTTCTGAAATGTTTTTCTGAATTCTTGAAAGAGTCTGTGTATAGTGTCCCATGACACCATAGATAAATAAGAGCCTGAGTCTACTTCCATGTGGCACGGTCTCCCTTCAATAAACACCTTCACATGTACTTTTCTGCTATTTAAATGTGAAGAATGACCAATGGATATTGTTTGTGAGTTTCAATCTTGCCATTTGCTTTTGAATTTCCCATTTTTCCACTTAAATTGTTGGGCTTAAAATCTTCCTCAGGAAGTTTCTTCCTGAATGGTGGAGTTCTGGATGATTTGCAGACTCTGGCTATATGACCCGCTTCTCACAACGTAGGCAAATGGAGTCAAAAACTTGCATTCAGTGCGGGGTGGCCCCCACATCCTCTGCAAACGAATCCTTGCCTGTTTTTCAGAGTCTTTTCTTTTCTTCTCCATTCTGAGCTTAAAATCCCTCTTCTTCCTCACTGCTATCCGAATCAGAGTCTATTTGTTTGCAATGAGTTGTTGAGGATTTTCCCCATCAGAATGGCTTGAGGCCTGGCTCGAGGCCTTGTTAATCTTTTTCATGGCGCAGCTGAGGACTTGGTGGCTTCTGCTGAAACAGCCTCTTCAATAGCCTCTTTAAGCGTGATTTTTGGTTTCATTAACAGTTTGCTTTGTAAGATCTTATCTTTAAGGCCCAAAACAAACCGACACGATGGCCTCTTCTATGTTGGTAAAGTCACAAGCACCCCCAATGTCCCTTAAACTTGCCACGTCATTAACTCTCGCTATCCCCTTGATCCCGACGGTAAAATTCGTTCTTAATGAGGCACGATACTTGTGGGGCGAATGGGCTCTTAAAAGTCTTTCTAATTCGGCCATTCTATTACCTTCAATTCTGCTGCTCGCCAACGCCTTCCATTTTGAAAACTGCCGGACGCAGTGTGTGAGAAAAGACCGCCCTCTTCCGCTCTCGGGATGCCGGCGAGATCGTTCCCTTCCAGGAACATGTGGAACCGGTCTGCATACGATTCCCAGTCTTCCGTCGGGATCGAGGTGCTTGTTCTGCCGCGGCCGCCTTTCTCTTCAGGGAAATCCCACCCGCCGCCAGTGTTAAGTTTGCATGAAGAGTCAGACGCGAGGAATTCCAGCAAAAACTTTATTAATGACAACAGCTCGAATGGACCCGTCCGGGTAAGGCTACGGCTGCTTATAGCCGCAGCCGTAGGCTAGCCAATGGGAGTGCAGGGTTTCTTCCCGCACTATTTAAACCAATACCATTTGACATTTTACAAGACCAATTCAAATAAACCAATAACATTTAAACCTACATACATAACACTTAGGTCTCTTAATAAATTCTTTATCTTTTACTAATTGGGTATTTAAAGTCCACCTTCTCCTTGACTTTTTTCTACCCTTCCAAATTATCTGTCAGAATTAAATCTGCTTTCATATTATCTTTAACATAAATAGCTATCCCTTTCTTTTTCCCTGAATCTGCAGGTGCAATAAATAATTTCCCTAGTTTAGGACATTCTATGTATTTTTGTCTGATTTTCTAATGTGGGTCTCCTGTAAGCATACTATATCCACGTTCTGTTTAATTAATTTTGCTAATATTCTTTTCCTTTTCGTTGTTGAATTTAGGCTGTTTATATTAATAGATAATATGTTCACCTCCTCTTCCATTTCCTTAATTAAATCTCACTCTTTGTCTTGTAGTTGCTCTAGTTTCTCTTTGTGTTTGATAGACTATCCTACAGTCTTCTCCATCTTGTTGTTGTTGGGTTGTTTTTCCATTTCCTTGATTCCCGTCTCTATTTCTTTGTTGCCCTTGGTCTTCTTGGGAGTTAGATTCTAGTTTGTTTTTACCACTATGATCTTCCGGTCCCACTAGCTGTTCATAGAATTCTTGAGCCTTCTCCAAACTATCTATTTTAATTTTCCTCTCCTCCCACGTAATTAACATCCCTTCCGGGACTAACCATTCAAATAGAATATCTTTTTGGTTCAGTTGTGCAGCCAGGAATTTATAATCATGTCTTTCTTGTCTCACCCTTCTTGCAATTTACTTGAGAACTTGGACCTCTTTACCTTTGTATATGATTGCTTCTTCTCTAGTTATTTTATAGATAATATCGCGGACCTTCCTTCTCGCGAACTTGACATGGACTTCATTTGGGTGCCTACGATGTCTTGCATAACTCGTGCTAACTCTATAAATATCATCCAACTCTTTCAGAACATCATCCTTGTCTTTCTCTAGTGTTTCACTAGTATTTCAGCCATCACCTGTTCCAAATCTTCTTCTTTAGATTCAACTATAATCTGAAATCTCAAGTATGATGCAGCCTTATCCAACTCTAAATAGACCAGTGAGCCTCCCATTTCTTTGCTAACATTCTTTAACTGTTGGTCTACCATCTCCAACTTCCTTTCTGTTTGTTCTGTTCTTTTTCCCACCTCTTTGATTGTAAGTTCATTTTTCTCCAAGGCTTGTTGTATTGATCCCACTTCCTCATCTAACTTAGAGATATCTAATTTTATTTCTGATTTTAGTTTCCCCATCTCTTCTTTTAAGTCATTTATATCTGCTCTCGTCTCGGTATGATTTTTGACCATTATTTCTTGTAATTTCAACATTGATTCTTGTAAGGTGAGCAGGGTCATCTGAATATTAGTATTTGTGGTGGAAGTTTGCTTCTCAGATGGTAGCATTTCTTCAATTGTTTTTTGGGACATAGGTGAGGCTGTTGCCGATGAGGTTGTTAGCATCAGGATAATCTTCTTCCAGGCCTTGACTGTTGTAGTGGTTATTCTAGTCATTTCTTTTAGTATATCTTTCTGTTTTTGTACTATATTATAGTCGTTGTCCCAGATCAGCATTCAATAATGGGTGGTAAGTAAAAGGATTGGCCAATTAAGTAGTAAAGGTCTAAAATTCTTGGGACATTAATAGATTAAACAATATTGTAAATATTATCAATATGCAAATACAAATATATAAGTGTCTAGTGTCTAATAATTGTATATCAATATGTATGTATATCTTATAAATGGTTATTCCTGTCTCTAGTCATATATACAAATTACTATAAATCTTAATATCAATAAAACAGTATTATAAATATTTATAAGTATAAATAGAAATAGATTGACATCAATGTAAAGCAATTAATTAATTTAGGTAGTCCAGTAAGAAAATGTACAGGTATTAATGTGTGCTAATTAATGTTGTTGTTGTTGTTGTTATACTATATATATATATATATATATATATATATATATATATATATATATGTAGGTCTTGGTGTATTGGTCTTGTCCTGTAAGATTGAGAATTTGGCGTGACAATCTATCCATTCTTTTGGTGTCTTCAGCTTCGTTCTCCTGGGAGAAGTAGAACGAAGCTGAAGACACCAGCCTGAAGATGACGGATGAGATTTCGCCAAACGTGTTGGTAATCTTCACCAAGACCATACACCAAGACCCTATACCTTTACCCGTGAAAATCTACGAAAACATATATATATATGTAGGTCTTGGTGTATTCAGGTCTTGTCCTGTGTAAGATTGAGATACTGAACACTTCAACAAGAGAATAATTAGGGAAGCCATCGAAATAGAGAAACACCCCCATAACATGAATAAACGAGATGATACTTCCCACCTACCAGACATCTGGAAACTAGCCCTAATCAACAAACGAGTCCCAGCCACGAAAACCAACACCGGACCCAAAATAACACATGATGCCACCACCAATCTCCTTCACCAGACTCAAACCCAAGCCCACGCCACAGATGAAAGTCAATCACCATCCAGAAACCAGACCATGGCTGCAACACCAGCTGCTACACCCCCTCCGACCCCAAACTAAGCAAACTGACACACGCTATAAACACATAGCCAGACCTCAAACTAGGAGCCAAACCAAGGCCCAGAATGTCACATCACAGCCTTCCACCCAGGATACTACATCACAGAACTCAGGAGATTACAACACAAAACATCAGGAGGCTGCAACACAGACAACGACTCAGGAGACTACAGCACCACACCCAGGATGTCACAACAATAGAACTCAGAAGGTCATCACACAGCCCATTACACCAAGACCTATATATATATATATATATATATATATATATATATATATATATATATATATGTTGGTCTTGGTGTATTCGGGTCTTGTCCCATATAAGATTGAGAATACCTTGGCAATATTTCGACAAAATCTCATCCGTCATCTTCAGGCTGGTGTCTTCAGCTTCGTTCTTTTGGGAGAAGTGTGTGATAGTGGCTGTTTTTCCCTTTAAACTCCAGAGTTGGCTGTGTTGTTACTTCTTGATTGGTTGATGGAGTTGATGTATGCAGATTGGATGGCTTTTTCCTGAGACCCTGTGTGGCTGAGGTGCTGGCTGTGTGTCTCTCAGCCTTTTGTGTTGTAACGACCTGGGTAATGGGCTGTGTGATGACCTTCTGAGTTCTATTGTTGTGACATCCTTGTCTAACAGCCCATCCAAACTGGTCCAGCATAAAAGCTAAATGGAGCAAGTAGGTACACAGGCTTCTGAACAGGAGTAGTTAAGAGAAGAGTAATTGTTCCCACCCATTCCACAGCTCATATATCTCAAAACATTCATTTGGTCTCATGTGAAATTGTCTTCAGGATTAGAGCAGCCTTTCATCCCATTCTCCAGTATAAGTTATGACTCAATGAACAATTATGAGGAAAACTTCTCCTCAAGCAGCTGATAAGAGGTAATGATTGTTGAATGAAGTAAAAGTGTATGGAGTGCATTAGTCTGAAAACAATGGGAATATTGTGCATGGGATCACTGTCTTCTCAGAAAAATAAGGTCTGAAAGGCAAAATGTTGCCTTGTGAAGGAAAAGAAGTGCTACAATCACACAGTACTTCCTATGATTTTCTAAATGAGGCATTGCAACATTTCTTGACAATCACATACACAGTGTATGTATTTAAAGAAGGAATTGGGCTAAATTGCCTTTGATCTTGGCAATATTAAACCAAAGAGCCTTGGTGGTGCAGGCTGTTAAATGCCTAGCACTTAATTCCAGCTGCCTGCAATTAGTGCAGGCTCGAATCCCACCAGGCTCAAGGTTGACTCAGCCTTCCATCCTCTCGGGGTAGGTAAATTGAGAACCCAAGATTGTTGGGGCATAGCTGACTTTTTAGTAATAAGCAGGCATATACAATGAATGAATGGCTATTGCTGAGTGCATTGGGTTGTCCAAAATTGTAAGCTGCCCTGAGTCGGAGAAGGCGCATATAAATATGAATTAAAAAATATATATCAAGGCTTTCCAAATTTGCTGAATCAAAGATCAGGGCCCACCAACACAAAATAGGTCATAGGAATCAACAGTCATAGAGTCCTGTGAAGGGGGGAATCACTTTGAAGGAGAATCCATAATTAAGGTGCATGATCACTTTATTTTCCTCAGCTCCCATTCTAAGAAGATTTAAGTAGCATTCTGACTTTCTTGCCTACCTTGCTGCCTTAAAGAATATGCTTTATGTTTACATTAATCCCTTATACTTTTCCTCAACTTTAAATCCTGATAGTCACAAAGGGTCATCGCACAATTGTGCGTTTATGCACGCCTCTTAATAGTATCATTTCTATTAAATCACGCCAGCAATATCTGAAAATATTTTTTATTTTTTTTATTTTTAATTACATTTATATGCCACCCTTCTCCAAAGACTCAGGGCAGCTTACAATTTTTGGGATACAACCCAATGCGCTCAGCAATAGCCTTCATTCCATTGTATATGCCTGCTTATTACTAAGCAGCATTTTTACAAAGTCAGCTTATTGCCCTCAACAATCTTGGGTCCTCAGATTTCCTTTCTATTAATCAATATTTCAAGTATGCTCAAACCATTTGTCACAGTGCTTCCTTTCAGAGGCAATTTCTCATGTATGTTGTATGTGTGTATGTGTATGTCTCTCTCTATGTTTGTGTTTGGTTCTCAGTGAGACTCATGTCTAGAGTTTCATTTCTAGAGTCAGAAAAGAAAGTATTTGATGATAGACCCCTTTTCACTTGAGTCTTGACTCACTCTCAGCCCAGGCCAACAATGTCTGATTCATTCTCAGAAGACGAATGTGATGACCTTTACATTCAAACAGGTAATTTACTCGTTGCACGTCTCCTCAGGAAGCTGCAATGACTAAGGGGAAAGGCAGAACCATCAAAACCTCCATGCAAAAATATCTAAAATGAACTCCTGTTTTAGAAAGAAGGAATGCATTGATAGGAAAGCCACCAGCAGCTGCAGAGGGAAGACAAACAATATTTAAGTTTAATCATATCAAATCATAATGCAACTTTTTTTTTTTTGCTTACAATCCTGGACACAACTTACTGTGCATTTTTCAGGATCATATCAGGTACCAGTAAGCCCTTTAAACAGCAGATGATAGGACTTAAGAAACCTTGGCTGTTTTTGCAAAAAGCCAGAGTCAAAATAGGATCAAACTTAGTTTGCAGGTGGTTAGAAAGAACCTTCGCTGACTGTACACCCATGCAATAATGTAATGATGTATGCAATGCAATTGTGGCTTTTTTTAAGTTTTATTCTTCCAAAAAACAAACATAACGAACAAACATACAAAACATAAACCAATATCAATTTCAAGTGTGTCGGTCGGACACAAATCTCAGTGCCATCTCCTCATCATCCATACTCTCTATTACAAAAAGGAAAATTATAATCATTATTATTAATCCTCTACCATATTATAATCTCTATATTGTATTTCTCTTCAACAGTTCTATTTGTCTCCATTATTCCATATATTACCAAACTATTTTATCTAACCATTGGTAAAACATATTCCATATCTTGTAAAACAGCTTTTCTTCTTGATCCCTAATTTCAAATGTTAATCTACTCATTTCGGCACAGTCCAAAATCTTCTTAATCACTTCCTCCTGCGCAGGTATCTTATCATTTCTCCAATTTTTAGCAAATACAATTCTAGCCACTGTCAATACATTAACAATCAAATATTTCAGTTCTTTGCTGAGTGTCTCTGGTACGATTCCCAGTAGAAATATCTCTGGTTTCAAGTCTATATGTTGTTGTGTCATTTTTTCCAACCACATGTGGATTTTAGTCCAGTATCTTTTAGCATCAGCACAAGTCCACCACATGTAGGAGCCGGGTATCTGATGACATTTCCAACACTTATCCGATTTGTCCTTAAACATTCTTGCAATCCTTCTTGGGGGCAATTGTGGCTTCTTATACACATCTGCAGGGGATGGCAGCTTTTAGAGTAGGGTTTATTGTTTTATTTTATTGTTGTCTTATTAGCAAGGCTAGTCTCGCTAGCAGAGGTAACTGGAGGTTGTATGATTGGAGGTTGTGGTGGCCTAGAGTCAAGAAGAACACTATCAATGGTCCACTGGATGTTGAGATTTCTAGGGAATTATTACATTCAGTGCTGTTAGATTGAAGTAAGCATTGACAGGCTGGGGAGAAAGCTAGGGAAAAAACAATTCATCTCCCTTAAGAAAAAATGCAAATACAGATCTGGCTTGCTTACAGTGCCATCTGCTGCCAAGCAAGGGGAATTGCTTCACAGGGGAGAGGAATGGCAGACAGCTGACCTAAATGAATAGAAATAGAAATATAGAAATAGAAATAAAAATTACGGAAGAGAAGAAAAGAGAAGGGAAGGAAAGGGAAGGAAGGAAGGAAGGAAGGAAGAGAAGAAGAAAGAAGAAGAAGAAGAGAAGAGAAGAGAAGAGAAGAGAAGAGAAGAGAAGAGAAGAGAAGAGATGCAAGGGAACTTGGAGGTCTTCTAGTCCAACCCTCTGCTCAGGCAGGAAACTGTATACCATTTCAGACAAATGGTTGTCTAATCTTTTCTTTAAAACTTCCAGCGTTGGAGCATTCACAACTTCTGGAGGCAAGTTTGATCAGACCAAGGGGGCTGGAAGGGTGGTGGGGAACTCCATAGCAGCTGGACACTCTCAAAGCTATTAGGGATGATATTCCCATTGAAAGCTCTAGTGCTAGGAATGGCTGCGTGAAATGCTTTGACATGTCTTTAAAGAAGCATTCCTCTGTGCCTTTGGAATTCCAGGAAAATATGCATGATTACCTTTCAGTAATCATTGGTCATTGCTGAGTGACGTGTTCTCCTTAGTGTATTCTGATATATGTTCCATAAAAATTGGTTAAATGTGCACAGAGGGTTCCATGTGCTTCCCAAAAGCTTTTTGGTGTGTTTTCCTCCCAAGACTTTTAAAAGGTTTTATCAGATTATAATTTTAAATGTGTCCTAACGATGAAAGGGTTGAAGGACTGCCAACTAATCACATTAAGTTGATTACATTTCAATTAACTGATATGTTGATGAATGAAATTAACAGGGCACTCAGCCCAAAATACAGTCTTTAACTCAGCAAACATTGCAAATATAAATGGTTTGTATACAACATCCCAGAAGGGACCTGCCGTAAAAATCTCCTTGGCTGTATTTGCACAACATACTGACTTCACTGAATTATGGTTTAATAAAATAATCCAATTATGTGCGTTCACACAACATGTTTGAGGAGGTCAGTTTACATTTTAGCTGTTGCATTTGCACAACTTAATCTGTTTGGTTGCTGTTATCTGTACATTGTGTACTATATTTACATTAGAAAGATAAATGTGACTACACTTGTTTGAGTTACAAATCAGACAATATTTTAGCCAAGTTATGTTGTACAAAATCATCTTTTCTACTTGAAAATTTAGAGAAAACGTAAGCATTACCTTCACCAACTTAGCTTTGTCGCTTATTTATTTGTACACTGGTTCTCTTGTTTGAGGACCACAAAAACTGGGAGCCTATACTGTAGTATAAAATATTAGGATTGTGCATATTTCAGATTTTATCCAGAAATTGTGCTTCAGAATGTGCAGGAACGCAGCATCTCACAAATAGGAACATCTCGACACTATTCCAAAGACTGGAGTACCATTTGGGGGAAATGTATAGCATAGTGTTTCTCAATCCTGGTTGTTTTTGCTGTTGTTGTTAGCATATGGTATTTTATATTAGCCAGGAGACTACAATGCTATTGGGGAATAGTAGTTTGGCTGCCAATTTACCAGCTGTGTTGTAGGACATGCTCATGTACTTCCCAAGATGCACCAGAGGAGGGTGAGCTGCCTTTGCCCCAGAAAGAAAGATGAGTGGCTCTTCCTGAAGTGCCATCCTAGGCCCTCTCCCTTCCCTGGACCTGCCTCATAAACAGGTGCTGCAACGAGGAAGGTTCAGAGCCAGCAGGAATCTGACTGCCTGCATGGAGCACCAGTTTGTCTCCCTACCAAATGGGACTTATTTATCTACTTGCATAGAACATGCTTTCCAACTGTTAGGTGAACAGAAGCTGAGGTGAGTGATGGGAGCTCACCCCATCACACAGTGCTAGGACTTGAACCGCTAAAGCAAAAACCATCTCCAGCATTATTAAGCCACTGAGCCCCAATGCCTCTTCAACTTTGATGATTTCACATGTGCAGACAAGGCTGACTTGGAAATTCCAGGAGTTGAAGTCCAGACATCTTAAAGTTGCCCAGGTTGAGAAACAAAAGTATGGCAGCACATGAATCTAATAAATATACCTCTAGAATTTCTTAAGAATGGGGAGTAGAGATAGTGTGTTTCACTCTTCACAGAAAAGAATAAGGAATTAAACACTCTATTTAGTCCTACCATTTTGTAACTCATATATTCCTCTCTGTTAACATTGTTTTCCCACAGCCAAATCAGCTGTACGGCTTTGAAATAATTTGTTCACACTTACTGGCTGATTAAACCTGCCTTATTAATGTATTCCTTAAAAATGATGCTAAATATTACATTATCAAATGCAATACGTTCTTCAAGAGATGGCTTTTCTTTCTAAAAGCAGTTTATCAAACAAGCTTCCTAAAGGGGAATTTTGTAAAGCTGAAGAAAATGCTAACCAATGTGTAGATGTGAGGGGCTTTTATGAAAGAATTCTGAAATCTCAAAGTCTTATTTTAAGAATAAACTCAGATTCTTAGCAGTATAAAGATCTATAAGCTTATGTTCTGAAGTCAGGTGTGTGTGCATGTGTTTGTGTGTGTGTGTGTGTGTTTAAATCATGCTTCTGCTTGTTTTATCACATAGTTTCATAGCTTCTACTTGAGAAGGTATCCATAGAAACATTCTTTTGTTATTACTATCCCAAGGAAATAATGTTTCAATTGTCCTAAACTCATAATCCTTCAAAGAACCTGGTTCTCCACTACAGGTCTGAATGGAAAAGCAAGTGAAATTATATCCATAGCTGACCATGGTGAATCTCTGGCAAAAGGCATTTATTGTTACAGTTATTTTTAAAACAGAGGCCTGTGGGGTCAAAATCAGCACTCCAGTCACTTTTAGTTAAGCAATACCAGGCTTATAATACCTTGGAGTTAAGAGACACGATGGAAAGTTACAAAGGAACACAGAAATGAGGACTGTTTTTAATCACACAGGGGACTAACAATGGCAAAACACACAAGACAATATTCACCCCAGAGATGATTTTACTTCCTCTGCTTGCTCTGGGCTCATCAGCAAATTAGATTTGGTGGTGTTGTCTCCCCTTCTCCGGTGAACTCGGCTGGCTGCGGCAGGACCCTGGGTGATGATGGGACCTCTTTGGACGGCGGCGAGTGGGCTCCGGTCAACGACGTCGCAACTTCTCTAGGTAAGGCCTCCGCGAGAGATGAGGGCCTTCGGTGTTGTCGTATTCAGTGTCCGTGGTCTCGGTCTCCCTCCAGACTGGACCTGTAGGGGCAGTCCAGTGGCTCCTTAGCTGGTGCACGTGTCGGCACCATAGTCTTCTATCGGCCAACCTCACCCTATATGATTTGGGGCCTGTTTTTTGTTTTACCCACCCAGGCAGCCATAAGGGATTTCCTGCGTAATTACAGGAGTAGACCGGGTCCCCTGGCCTGAAGTCCCTTGCCCTGCTGGATGAGTCGAGGGGTGCTCTGGGGATATAAGTAGGGTGTAGCCTGTCAAGGGTTATGCGAAGACTTCTTCCCAGTAGAAGTTCAGCTGGGGTGAGGTTGGTGGCAGCGCTTTGGCTGGTATGCTGGGTTAGTAGATACCGGGCGACCTTGGTAGACCAGTCCCCTTCTGCTATTCTCCCCAGGGCTTCTTTGACTGATCTTACAGCCCTCTCTGCAAGACCATTGGAAGCTGGGTGAAAAGGGGAAACCAGGGCATGTCTGATACCCCTTTGGGCCAGGAAGAGTTCAAAAGGAGAGGAGGTAAATTGGGGACCATTAGCAGAGACCAGGGTGTCTGGGAACCCATGGGATGCGAAAATGTTGTCCAAGGCCTTGCTGACAGCTTCTGAAGTAGTAGATTTGAGGAGAACCAGCTCTACCCACTTGGAGAAAGAATCAACTAGGACTAAAAAGTTTTTCCCTTGCATGTGGCCTGCTAAATCCACATGCACCCTAGACCAAGGTGTTTTGGTATCTTCCCATTCCCCAGGAGTGGCGGCTAGTGGAGCCGGTCTGGACATTTGGCAGATGGAGCAATTTTGAACTTTATTAGTAACTGCCTCATCCAGTCCCAGCCACCACACATAGCTCCTGGCCAGAGCCTTCATTCTGTTGATGCCTGGGTGACTGTCATGGAGAACTTCAATGATACGTGGTCTTAGCAGATATGGAATAATTACACGGGGTCCCCACAATAAACACCCTTTAAGCACACTCAGTTCAGCCTGGCGTGCCTTGAAGGGGTGGAACTCTGTTGCAAGGGCATCTCTTGGCCACCCTCTCCAGACCCAGTCCATAACTTGGGATAGCTGTACATCTCTAGTGGAAGCATAGGCGATGTCATCAGCCATGAGAGGCAATTGAAGATCTTCCAGCAGGAACACAGAAGCTGAAGGGGCAGGGGCAGTGACTAAAATTGGTAATGGGCATCTGCTTAAGGCATCAGCATGTGCTACGTCTTTGCCAGGCCTGTAAGTCAATTTGTAGGTGTAAGCTGCCAAGAAAAGTGTCCATCGGGTCATCCTTGGGGAAAGGATTTGTGGGCTGGGCTTGTCACCTCCCAGGATACCTAGCAAAGGCTGAGCACCTCCTGTAGATCTTCCCAGGTGACAGCCTTGACCATCTGAGAAGCCAGCAAGGCAATGGCAGTATCGAAAACGGTGGCCCCACAGAAACTCAGGAAATACGCCTTTTTCCTGTTTGAAGGAATGTCTGATAGGTTCAGGCATCCATGACACATTCGAACCTGTTGATGTATGATGTCCATGTCTCGGTGGTCGGCCAAAAGGGTGGGAAGTTCGGTGGTGCCATCATTTCACCGCTTGTAAGTGACAGCTCTAGTGACAGCTCTTTTTGTAGTGACTTCAGCCATGTGGTGCTCTCTCTCTCTTTGCCTCAGGATTGCCTCAGTTTGTCAGCAATCCCACCTTCATAGCCAGTTTTGTGTTTGGCGCACTGAAAGAAGAGGCGGAGGCAGTAATAAAGCTTAACAGGCTTTATTGTTAATTTGTATCTCAGCCGCGGCTAGCCGCTAACTCACGGCAGCAGCTGAGAGAGAGAGAGAGACAGCTGATTCCATTTGACAGCTTCTTTTATACGGAGCTGTCAAATGGCTCAGCCAACAGCAGCTTCTCCAGCTCCCGCTTAAACAGCAGACCAGAGTGAGGACTTGCTGGTCGCAACACTGCGGACCACTACTATGAATCCAGCATGCCGCTCGCTGAAGTGCCTGGTCAGGGGTGGGATTCAGCCAGTTTGGGCCAGTTCAGGTGAACTGGATGTTAATTTTACATCCAGTTTGCCAAACTGATAGTTCCAACGACCAGCTGGCTCCACCCATCCTGCCCTGCAGCTCCCAGGAGTCCCCACTAGGCCCATCTGGCTCCCAGGTAAGTGCAGGGAGGCCTCCTAGGAGTGAAAACAGGGTACATGGTTGTGGCGGGGGGGCACGCCCCATTTTTGCTCCAGAGAGGCTTGCTAGGCCCAAAACGAGTCACAGGGAGTGCAATGGGGGCATTTTTGCTCTCAGGAGGCTCCAGAGAGGCTTGCTAGGTCCCATTTTGGGCCTAGGAGGCCTCCCTGCAGCCTCCTGGGAGCATTCAGCCATCCAGTATGCCTGGATTCAATGTTTAGCCAAAAGAACATTTGGAGCTAATACAGTATTGATTACTGCCTTGGGAATGTTCTAGGTAAACAAAACTGTGCAGTCTCCTAAAACTGTCGGAGCCAATCTTCTTTCTTTATTCCATATCCTCCTCTTCAAAACAAGTAAGTGCCTCTGCTTTTTCATGCCAGGCTTAGTGTGGCAAGTTCAGAGTGGATTTTGTAGAGAACAGCTTACCTTTAGGTCTCATTCATTTGCTCAATTCAGAGCATACATTACACAATTTCCAAAGCATAATTCAGACTATTCAGCAGTTTGTCTAACTACTGCTTCATGGTTACATCATTACTTCTATTGCAGTCACAACCTTTATGGAGTCCAATGGCCTTTTAAATTTGACAAGCAAAAACCACAGTATATATTTCTCACAAATATTTTCCCTCTTCCACTTTGTGGTTTGATATTTAACATACAAAATTATGTGCTGTGTTACTATTCAGGCAGTTTGCAAACCTGTGGTTTTTGTTTTTGGAAGGCAACTCTTTAATTTGAAGATAGTGGTAAATTCTTGGTAATAAAATGACAAGTAGAAAGGCTCACTTCCACATAAGAAGGAAGGGGTTAGAAAGAATGAGAAGGTTAACCTTTGCTTTGTTTCCAATCTCCGTTTAATGACTTGGTCTTCATAAAAAGTAGCTTTGGAATTGAAGCCATATGTGTTAAAACAAAATTCTTTCTGTTTAAGTTTCAAGATATGCAAAAAGTTTCAAGATTAATTAAGATGTTTAATGGCTTTAAATATCTGGGTGTTGTACTAAGGTTTAAGTAGAAAGAGGTTCCAGCTGAAAATATATCATGAATAGCATAGAAATGCATGGT
>CM019148.1:28305842-28461736 GCA_009733165.1 Naja naja | reverse complement strand
CCCCTTCTCTTTTCTGTCTTTCTCTCTTTCATCTTTCTTTCTCTCATCTCTCCCCCCCTTGTTTGTCTTTCTCTTTCTCTCTATCTCATTGCTCTCTCCCCCTTTCTCTTTGTCTGTCTCTCTCTCATCTCTTTTTCTCTCTCTCTCTCATCTCTCTCTCCCCTCTCTCTTTGTCTGTCTCTCATCTTTCTTTCTCTCTCTTTGTCTCATCTCTCCCCTCTGTCTCTCTCTCATCTCTCCCCCTTTCTCTGTTTCTCTTTCATCTTTCTCTCTCTCATCTCTCTCTCCCCCTCTCTTTGTCTCTCTCTCTCATCTCTCTCTGTGTCTCTCTGTGTCCCTCTCATCTTTCTCTCATCTCTCTCTCCCCCTCTCTTTGTCTCTCTCTCTCATCTCTCTTTCTGTCTCTCTCTGTATCTCTCACTTTCTCTCTTTCAACTCTGTCTCTCTCTCTTTCTCTCTTTCATCTTTCTCTCTCTCCTCACTCTCTCCCTGACATTCTTTCCCTCTCTCTCTTTCATCTGGGTGTGTGTGTGTGTCTCTCTCTCACTCACTCACTCTAATTCTCCAGTGCCCTCTGGATCTTGCAGGCACTTCTTCAGCCTTTGTTGGTGCTGGACGCACCCCAGTAGCTCAGGGAGATGCACGACCTGCTCTCCACCCCAAGACACTCGCCCGACCCAGCTGCAGCCGATGCTGTGTGTCATAATGGGCTGCAGGAGGAGGAGAGGATCCTGTCTCCCCCATTGTGAAGCACGCTAAATTTAACTGTGCTGCAAGAACACCGGGCAGGCCATGGAGGTACCAACAGCAGCTGCAGAGATAAACGGCCAGGCCAGGCTAGTGTCTTAGGGCTGAGAGGAGGTCACCCATCTCCCTGAGAGACCAAGGTGCATGGAGCACTAATAAGGGCAGGTGTCAGCCTTGGAAGCCATTTTTTACTTGGAAGCTTTGAGGCTACCACATTCAGTGCCTGGGAATTTGAGAGGGGGGATTTCATACTGGGATAGAAGACTAGACACAACAACATTCTTTCTCAGAGAGTCAAGGACATGTCGCCCTGTACCTGGAGGGAAGTGACTAGAGGGATCTCCAGTTGGGACAAAGATTTGATTGGACCATGTGATGGACTGATGGGTGCAGGGAATGGATCTTGGATTTCATTTTTGGGAAAGGAAAACCTGGAACTCTCAGATTCAGGTTTTCCCAGATGTGCCAGTATGACAACTCTAATAAAATGGAACTTTGAGGAACTGTTTGTCTCAAAGTTTATTGGTTTGGAATTGGTTAGTTGGAACATTAACAGTTGGAAGAAATGCCCATGCGATCCAGCAAGAGATGAAGCTATGCTCCTGCTCTGGAATATAGAGCAAATCTCCATCCCCCACCCTTCCCTTCTCAGGCCAGGCGAGGAGTGATGGGGAGGGGAGGGTGAGGGGTGGGGCCAGCCACTGGTGGGTTTAGCCAACAGGAAGCCACAGCAGGGGAAAGAAAGAGCCACAGGTTGCCAACACCCATTGCTTCAACCCACCTGAGCTGCCACCCCTCCCTTGCCACAACAGCACCATTACATCATTCCAGTCAGCAAGGGCTGCGCTACTCCTTGCATATTGCACCACCTGCAAAGTTGCAAGTTGCACGTACCTCCCTCTACAGCAGAGATTTCCAGCCCCACCACAAGCTGCCTAGCTGGTCCCATATTCCAGAGCTCTAGTTACAAGACTGGCCATTGGTCATCCCGAAGCAGCTCCTCCACCCAGGTACATTGCGGACCACCAAAATTTTCTCATGGACCAGCAGTAGTCTGAGGACCACCAGTTGGTGACCTCTGGTCTAGCACATATGTCTTTATCCACATCATTTGGATTTGCCTTTGTAAACCAAGAGTTAGTCCAGAAGTGAGTAGATCAAAAAGCAGGCAAAGCCAAATCAACCCACACCTTCCATCTGCATCCTTACTAGTGTTGACCCCTCACCTTCTCCTGAAGACATTCCAACATAGCAGCTAAATGTGCCTCTAGGCTCTCCTTGTTGGACTCCATTTTCTGTATGAGCCTCTCCTTGGCAGTTTTGATGAAATTATTGTTGATAGTTTTTGATGAAACTGAGGAGTCAAAACTTGTTATGTGGAAGATCTTTTGGTTGGTTCTCAAGCACATGCTCATTTTCAACCAAATTTTGTCCAAGTGAGGTATTCACAGTATGGTTCCCCACAGGGATGGGATTCAAATTTCTTAACAACTGGTTCTGTGGGCATAGCCTAATTTGTAGGTGTGGCTTGGTGGTCATGTGACTGGCTGAGCATGGCTTGTATGTAAATATTGTAAATATATATGCAAAGATTGAATTTTTTATTTTAAAAAAAGAGCAACTTTTACCCAAAATCAGGCAAAGCAGGCAGGCAGATTGAGCTGCTTGCAGAATCACAGCTTCACTCCCAGATCTACCTTTCTGCAATCTGCTGCCTGAGTCTGCACTGAAAAATAGAAGCTTCAATCCTAAGGAAGGTTCAGCTCTGCTCTCAGGCCACTTCTCCCTCTCCCAACCCCCTGAATACCACCCCTGACTGGGCCTCAGGGAAGCCTCCTATGTGGGGTGGGTGGGGAGGGGAGGGGCAAGCCAGTGGTGTGATTTGCGAACCGCACAGAATCGTAACAACCGGTTCTATAGAACTGATCCGAACTGGTAGAATCCCACCCCTGGTTCCCCACCAAATTTGGTCACCAATGTAATGGGGGTGGTAGGGGGGAAAGGTAAATATTTAGAGATGGCATCCATTTCCCTTGGGATATGTATATAAAAGTGATTTGGCTTTGCCTACTTTTTGATCTACTCACTTCTGGACTAACTCTTGACTTACAAAGACAAAGACAAATATATTTTTTCCCACACCAAAAATAAACCTTCTCTTAATTTATCATTCTTTTTTCAAACGTTGACGCCATTCAACATTGTATCCCTGCCTGCTGCAAGGCAGAAGACTCTGAAATGATAAAGATTGCACTCCAAGTGACCAAAAGACAACCTCAAAGACTCAGTTAGTTTGCAAAAGAAATGTATTAGTAGTAGTATTTTATAACTTTAATCCTTTCATTTACAGTATTGTACAGCTGGTTTAAAATATAAAAATAATCTGTCCCTCTGAAAGATAACTACTCCTTTAGCTCTTCTTCCTGCTTACTTGCACATAATGGCAGATGTCAGCTTAAAGATCTGCCACCCACGCTTCCTACCAATTATTGGTATATTCAAAACCAGAAGGCAAACGTGAAAGTGTCTCCTAAGCAGTGAGTTTCTTGTTTAACATTAATAGGTAAGAACAATGAAAATAAATGATATTCGTAATAATATTATCATGAAATATGTCAGAGAAATTCATAGGTGAGGCGCCCAGACCCTTTTCCCCATTGCTACAATGCCAGGGTGTGCTTGGTCCTGATCTCCCTCACCCTTACTGGCCTTTCTTATAAGCAGTTTTGATGATGGCATTCTTAAAAAGAGTCATTAGAGGAGTGTGACTGTGCTCTGAGGTCATGAAGCCGCCATAGCGCTTCTTCTTGGAGAAGGCTGGGGTGTTCCACCGAAAGTGGTGCATCTTGTAGGCAGTATCATCATTTTTTATTTTCCTCAGCTGCTTTTCTTTGTCCACCTTAGTAGCTTTGCTGCTTTGTTTTTCCTCTGGGGAGTCCAGTTCAGGGTATTCCATCTCCCAGGAAAGGTCTCTTCTGAACTCCTGAGGATAACTCTCTGAAGATTCCTCTTCCACCCCATTTGTATTGACTTTGATGGGTCGCCTCTTCCTGCCCACTGGCTTCCCCCATCGGAAGTGCTCCATTGCATAGGACCTCTTGCCTTCTTGCTTTTCACGGGACTCTTGGTGGCTTTCCGAGTCTCCTTCCCAGATCTCTTGGGTTTCTGAAGAAGCTGAGAAGAGATCTGCACTGGAATCACTGGAAGGGTTCTTTCTTTTGTTGTCTAAGCTGCCACCGTTGCTGTTGCTCTTCCCAAACTTGTTCCAGTGGATGTGCTTCTGAATATTTTCAGAGAGAGGCTGCATGTGACCATTTCCTGGATATGCTGGAGACTCATTTGAGAGGTCCATTCTGCAGGCCCTGAGGCACTCCTGCAGTGGAAACAGGACAAACAGAAAGATATTGATGTCAAAACTACTGTACAAAGTTTCAATTCAGCCTAGAGCTCATTCCCCTTCCTCCTTTTCTCAGGGTTAGTGCCTCAGCAAAGGCTCACCAGCAAATCTGCCAGGCGTTTGTTAATTTGCAGGCAAGTTTTTCTAAAGCTGAACTGTTCTCATTTAAATGTAATTCAGTCGTATTTAGAATCTTATTAGTGCATGGATTATGTGTTCCTTTAAAGTAGGAAGCAATTTGGAAGAAGCTTTGATCTAAGAATAGTTGGTACCTCCAAAAGGTTGACTGAATCTCACCTAGCCAGTCAAACCACCTTTGTCACATCTGCTTTCACATCCTTCCACCGAAAGAATTTCCTATATGTTTCACTTGGTCAGGAACCAGCAAGAACTGTTTTTCTTAGTGGTGGTAGGTGCCAAAAAAAAAAATAAGGAACTTTTTTGGCTTTCTATTTCCCACTTACAAATTTCCAGGCATTGTTGGAAATTGGATCCTAGACTGGGTGAGATAAATGGTTTGAAATCATAAATGAAGTTAGATAGCAAGACAAAATTACTCTTGTCAATGCTTCATATATCCACTGGGTTTACATTCTGCCTTTGTTTCTTAAAGAACATTCAGAATGAGATCCTTTTCTCCTCTGTGAACATCTGAGCTTCCAGGCATCCCTTTCAGATTTATCAGCAATTTCCACATTACTGAAGCCCTCCCACCTTTAATCCATTATAAATGCTTCATGCCCCCCTATTTCCCCAGCAAGGAATAGCTATTTTGATCTTTCAAATCTGCAAAATTACTGGCTTTGCTACTACATCAAGAAGTTCAGTCTTTCTGTAATTCAGGTCAGGGTTCTGTTTTCCATTGGGAGGGTATCCTCATCACATACCTCCTCTTCCTGTGCTCAGTTTAACTATTTCATTTTCATGTGAAACCAAGTCAGATGCAGTTTCAGCAGTTTCCAGTGTTCTGGTGTTTAATGTGCGTATGGCTTTAGCACTGCCTGCCACCACCAGTTTGTTACATGCTGCCCAGGGGCTGCCGTTTGGAAAGATTTTGCCACCATTCTGCTAACATTTGGGATGTCCCTTGAGGTTTTCAAATACATGAGGGCTTGCCGCCATGCTGATCATAAGGGTGCCCTTCCCTTCCCAGCATTTCCATCAGCCTCTCAGATTTTTTGTTGTTGTTGTTGTTGCAAAACATCAAATATACACAATGATGTGGTAGAAGAACAATATTTTTCTTTTAACTGGAGATGAGGGATTTCAACTGATTAGTTCAGGTTCAGGAGACAGAGTTCAATTATCAGCAACCAAAAAAGGTGTCAATTATTGACATTTATTGGTTGACATCACCATGAGCTCTAGACATGCAAAGACATGGATCCCCTATGCATACTGACATAGATCTGAAAAAGGTAATTATTTTAGAGTTTTTTTACTTTAATTTTAAAATGCATTGTAAAAGCTTAAGACATGGAAAGACTGGTGGTCTGGAAAAGAAGATCAAAGATAATACAATAGAGAAATTAAATTCCGATTATCAGCCATTCGATGGGTAACTCAGCCTAGCTTGCTTCTGGTACACTCTCCTTCCTTCCATAGTCCCTTACATCAATGGGTTCCCTCTCTATAGCTGGATTATACCATCTGAGCCCATGGACCACTACATTCCCCTCCACAAAGGGCATTCAAAGGGAATTCATTGATTTCTGGAAGAGTGGGGCTAAAATAGATGGATTAAACTCCAGCACAGCTTACCATTTTGCCTCAAGTGAGAAAAGAAATGAAATGAAAACAAGAGATGGAAAGTTTATTCCCTCTCCTCTAATGAAGTATCACATCACTCTCAGACTTCATGCAGAGAGAGAGACATGAACAGAGGAGGAGGAGGAAGAAGATAGATAGATAGATAGATAGATAGATAGATAGATAGATAGATAGATAGATAGATAGATAGATAGATAGATAGATAGATAGATAGATAGATAGATAGATAGATAGATAGAGATAGGCAGACAGAGAGACAGACATTGATTGTGATCTCTGACTGCAAAAAGCTTACTTGCACTGCTAAGGATCTTTCCAAACAAACACATTGCATTATTGCAGTTCCCAATTTCACAACATTTTTAGAGACGGCAGAAGTGAAGACAAAAGGAAATGCTAAGCTGTACTAAGAATGAGGACAAAAAGAGATACTCTCAAGATTGCTGGCAAAATGTCAGGAGACATTTTGGCAAAATGGCTGACAAAATGTCAGGAGACTTGTCTAAACCACAGTCACTAAACTCTGAAGCTCAAGATTGCACTACAGATACCGGCCGTGAAAATCTAGACCAGTATATAGATAACAAGGCATGATTTAAAAAAAATATTGTTTGATTTTAATTATGTAATGTGCCCACAATCAGTTATCGTCTGGGTTTTTTTCAAATAAGCATACATGATTCTCTCTGAGCTTGGTTATTTTCTTGCAGACGTTTCATTATGCAAACCAGGTAACATCAGTGCACTGCTGAAGTTACCTGGTTTGGGTAATGAAATGTCTTCAAGACAATAACCAAGCTCGGAGAGCATCAAGGACAATAATCTCTATTTAATCCCCATATAAGTGAGTAACTATCACCTATAACGTTGGGTAACAAATTCCATACAAACGTTACAAGGCTTTTTCGTGGGTTTACCTGAATTTAATTCACAACCTTTTCATTGGATGGTCTAAGTTCTGTGCCATCTCTCCCAAATAGAGCCATCTAAGAAAAAGAGGGTCCTAGGTAAACAGTCCACTTACCATCATCTTCACTTCCGTGTCCATGTCCCAACACCGACAGAGGCTATGCACTCCTGCCACTGAATGGATGAGCAGAACACCCATGATGGCCCAAAGACTACTCCACTGGGAGTTCAGCATCTTCAGAGAAAGAAGACTGTTTCTGCTGAGACAAAGACATTGGCCACCAAAGGAAGCAAAGTAATATAGATTAGGGAGAGCCGGTCTGATGTAGCAGTTAAAGCATCACGCTAGAGACTGTGAGACTCTGAATCTTTGTCCCGCCTTAGACACAAATCCAGTTGGGTGACTTTGGGCCAGTCACTTTCTCTCAGCCCTAGGAAGGAAGCAATGGCAAACCACTTCTAAAAAACCTTGCCAAGGAAACTGCAGGTAATTGTCCAGACAGTCTATAAGAATCAGACATAATTGAATGGAAGGAAAATAATATGGGTTATAAGTAGCATGAAATGATGGGGCTATCAAAGGTTTGGTCCAGATTTATCCTAGGCTTAAATACCTACTCCTGGTTTACTTCATTTCTTCTATCTGCATTTCTGATGGATAATTGCCATCAAATAAGGATTTTTTTTCAAGGATTCTAGGAGTATCTCTTCAGAAATCTCTCCCAAAATGTTAACTCTTGGCTAAAGTAGCAAAGTCCTGCTGGCACATTCTTTGGTACCTGCCTACTTATTTTAGTTAAGAATAAGAGTTTGCAGGCTGCAACACAGTCTCAAGCATAATACATTTCCATTAATGTCTTCAGACTCACATAAACCCTGGGGACATTCTTGGAAAAATAAAATAAATGGTTCAGAGTCAGCAGCCCTGTCTTTTGTTTAAATATGGTAAAAGAGTTAATCATATCCACCCTGACGCCATTTTTGTGGCAATGTCTATCACATGCTATCAGAATTCCAGATGTGCTTACTTTATTTGTCCTAAAAGGCAGAGAACCACTGTTTTAAATGCTAGACAATTCTAGCATTAGAGGTTGGCACTTGCAGAGATATGCATATTCCCTATTCTCTAGCACAGCCAACCTGAACTCATTAACATTATATTTTCCCACTAATTTGCTTAACCTCTCCCACACATATATGCTGACAATATATGATAAACCCTAATAAAGTTGATTTGCTTCTGCCTTATCCTGTTGTACAAGTCCAGCCACTATGTTTGGCAACCATAGTGGAAGTATGAGAACACAGCCTATCGTGATTGTTCAATAAGCCATTGTTAAAACAAACCTTTCCTTAGAGTAATAATGTGTGAAACTAGCCAGAGATGGTGGTGCTAATGGGTTTCCTAGAAAATTCTTCATGTATTTGCTGCCTTGCCATGAATAGAGGTACAACCTTCATGAAAGAGAGAGAGAGAAAGAAGAGAAGAGAAAGAAAGGAAGAAAGAAAGAAAGAAAGAAAGAAAGAAAGAAAGAAAGAAAGAAAGAAGACTATTAGGTACGTTATTTTATCCAAAAATCCCGAGTCCCAATGGCTGAAATTAACTATTACTATGGTTTATGATGGTGTAACTATGTCCAGTACCTAAACCCCCACTAAACCATGCCTAGTTTCAGCTGCTAATTCCATAGAAATACGGGAATGAAGTTTATTGCAAAAGAAAAAAGGATGAAGCTAAACTTCTTTAAAGGTAGGCTAAGACCTTCACTAGATTATTTGTACTATTCCACCACCACCCTGTCACTTTCTACAAATCTCTGCACAAATAAGCCTATTTTCTATGTACATTTCAATGTACATTAAAATTATTACAAATCTCCTCCAGATGTTGGGCAAGATTGCATCATTATTCTTAGCAGGTATTTTCAAGAATGTTCATATAAATAAACACATATGTTGCAGGGGAAAAGTGATTTTGATTTTTTTCCCTCTCTCATTTTAACATTTACATTTCAACTTTCCCTCTCTATTATTTCAAGGTCTGCTGAAACTTTCACAAACCCATGTGGCTCCAAACAGAAAATGACTAGGCTGCTCTCCAGGAAGGTCTATCCTTCTACTATCAAGTTAGTTTGCTAGTCCATCTAGATAGAAGATTAATACTACAATACCAGCATGCCAGTTAAAAGATGAAATCTGAAGAACTTCATTGTATTCGGGAAGGAAGTATCTTTTTATGAGCCATTCTTAGTGCATGCACGTAACTGAACTGTGTAGAGAAGCTGTGGGAGAAACTTAAGCATGCAGGATCCAATCTGGGCTGGACACCAGGACCAGATATTTAGTCTTCTGAGTTTTTAGACTTTTGCTTGAGTTCCTCAGGGAACTTCTCTCACATCAGAAAGTGTTCTCACTAGAAAGTGTTCTCACAAGAATACAATCTAGTGAGAGAGAAATTCCCTGAGGATGGGCTCCAGCATGAGTCCAAAAGTTTGGAAGATTAAGAGCTGCCTAAGACTGACTCAGATTGGGTCCTGCAACATTATCCTGGGACATATATATTTGCCTTCATTCATGAGACATAAGGATCTTAGCAATTGAAGGAGATACCAGCTTGAAACTTTATAATTAAAAAATTAATAAGAACACAAAAAGCAGAAACAAGAAGGGAGAAAAAGAAACGGAAATAGAAGGTTATAGTAGCTTCAACAGTGAGATGGATGGCATATAAATTTAGTAAAATGTTTTTAAAGTGAAGAGTTTGTCAAGTCCGACACAGTGCGACTTAGGACATTCCTCTTCCACAGTGAAACTGTAATAGAGCAAAAGAAAAGGCCACAGATAGAGGACCAAGACTCCTGTGAAGAGTAGGCGGCTCATTGGATCCAAGGATATGATTCCTCAAGGAGATCTTAATGAATAGGATCTAGGTTGGATTTCAATAGCCTCCTTAGGCAGCTCTCATTGATTTCAATGAGACTCATACAGAAAAATTCTGCAGGAGATTGTGTCCATGGTATTTAGGAGAAGAATGGTTAGGCACCACCAAATTTCAAGTAAATTCTACTAGAAATTGAATTTCCCTCTTCTTCCCATACTATTACCATAATGTTCTCACATTCAGGCTCTTACATGCAAGAATCTTATACATCTCCTCCATGTAATAACAAAATTAGATTTTTTGTATCTCCAAAATAATGGAATTGCTTTTGATTTGCATAGCTGCTCCATGGAAGAATTACTCATCATCAATGTCAAAAATGTGCATTCTCTTTCTTCAGTGAATTAGATCTCCTTTAAGATACCTTACATTCTCATATTTTCTTCCACATGTGTTTTAGGGGATAACTATTTCCTCATAGCAAAATTAAACTCTTATTTCTCCTAGTTGCAAAAAGCAAGCTTGTGTGTGTGTGTGTATCAAATGAAAACTACAGTGTGTGTGTGTGTGTGTGTGTGTGTGTATAGTTTTAGTAATCTATCAAAAATGAATTATATTTTAGAAGAACTGTCATCCCCAGAGCTTATACATTCTTGAATATGGATTTGAAGCTAGGAGAAAGGATGGGTAAAGAAAAACTCTGATAAAAAGACACAAATAGATTTTATTCTTGAAGAGTGTCATAACTACAAAGTCATCTTTCTCAGAAGGCATTAGTTCATGCCCTGTTTAATTCTAATTATTCAACCCACTTGGGATATTGCCTTCACAACTGTCTATGCAGGCAGAACTCCTGAACAATTAAACAGAGAACAGAAGTTGTCTACAAAAAGAGCGAGCAAAACTATGCATGTGAAATAAGCTCTTGCCTACCAGTCTTCACTTGGCTGGGAAAGAAGCAAATAAAAGCGGATCAGATCCTTTGTAAACATTGCTATCTGCAATATGATAGAAACTTAGAAACAGGACATGCCATGGATGGCAACTTGCTTCATTGCCTTCAAAGCTACCTCCTGCTGTGCCCTGGTCTGAGTTTTTCCCTTCTTGATGTTTGTCAGCTGAGATTTGCAGCACAGAACTTTAAACTCAATGCTTCTTCACCTACACTTGAAAGAAAATGAATAAAGCAAGCCTTGCCATCCTTTCAGAAAGAAACTTACAGGACCAGTGTCTGAAGAATTAAAGTGCAGCCAAGGCAAGAGCGTTACTTACCTGTTGCTGCAACGAGAGTTCTCCCTCTTCTTTCCCTCTCTTCCTCTCTCGGTCTCTCCCTTTCTTCCTCTTAACATCTGCTAGGTTTCAGCTGCAACCCCAGCCCCTTTTTATACCACACAAGCTTGTCTTTAGTGCTACAGCAACCTTCCGGACAGACCTTTTGAAGCAACAATAAAAGGGGAGGTGTCCAGGAAAGCTCCAGGTATACAAGAATGGGAGAGATTAGCAGGCATCCACCAAGACGACGTAAGATACGTGGGGAAAGGCTCACGAAAGGCAGCTGGAGGTGGAGGGAGGATTAGCACCCCAATGTGAAGAGGACTACCAGGATGAGGCAGAGGAAAACTTCTCCATTTTTAGCCCCTTAAATTGGTTCTGCGGATCAGGAGTAGACAGGTGATTATTGTTTTTTTAATTAGAAACCAGACACCCTTTAGTAATAATTGCATATTGGTTCATGGAGGTTTAACACACTATTGCATGCATATTGTACACATCTGTTCAATACTATCTCTCCTTTTTTTTTCTCCCTTTCCAAATTGCATTTTGTAAAGTTCTTTTGTTCAGCTTGGCAAGACACAAGAGCCTCAACTGGTGGTCCATATGGTAACGTTTGTGTACCACTGTGGTCAGATAGATTTCAGATGACACGACAGTAGGATGCCATGCCTCTCCAGCTACAGTCATCCTTTTCAGAGTCCAGCATTTTAAGCAATTTCCTCTAAAGTCCCCTAGTTTTTAAAGAATGCCTCCATCCCTGGAATTATAACTGCAGTCAGCTCTAAGGAGCTTTATGGAATTTCCTTCCTGTTCATCTAAGGGTTTCTGACTTTTATTTTAGTTTTCCTCAGTAATCTAAAAGCACATTTCACCAAAAGCTATATTTGAACCAAATTAGAAGGGGCTTTGTTTAGAAAGACATCTATATTTATTTATTTATTTATTTATTTATTTATTTATTTATTTATTTATTTATTCGACTTATATGCCGCCCCCTCTCCAAAGGACTCGGGGCAGCTCACAATTAAAATACAACAATAAATGAATTAATTAAAAGAGTATTAAACAAATTAAGCCGAATTAAAATTTAAAAACCCCTAATTAAAATAACCCCAGCCCAAGAGAATCAGCACAGCCCAGATTGTAAGAAGAGCCAAGTTTTCAAATCATGGCGGAAGGTGCGAAGATCGGGGGCCAAACGGAGCTCCAGCGGAAGAAGATTCCACAAAGTGGGAGCTGCCACAGAGTAGGCCCTCTCCCGGGTCGCCGCCAAGCGACATTGTGTCGCAGACGGCAGCCCGAGGAGACCCCGCCTGTGTGCCCGTATAGGGCAGTTAGCATTTGATGTTGGGAGGAGCTGTTCTCGTAAATAGCCTGGACCCATGCCCTGTTGGACTTTGAATGTTAGAACCAAAACCTTGAATCTCACCCGGAGGGCAACTGGAAGCCAATGTAGGCCACGCAGGAGGGGTGTAACATGGGACTATCAGGAAGCTCCCATCACAACCCGCACGGCCGCATTCTGCACCAGTTGAAGCCTCCGAGTGGTACGCAAGGGCAGTCCAAGGTAGAGAGCATTGCAGTAGTCGAGGTGGGAAATAACGAGGGCCTGAGTGACTGTGCACAGGGCATCTTGGTCCAGGAATGGGCGTAACTGGCGAACCAGCCGGATCTGGGCAAAGGCTCCCCTGGCCACGGCCCCCACCTGCTCCTCCAATTTGAGCCATGAGTCCAGGAGGACCCCCAGATTCCGTGCCCTGTCCACGGGGGGCAACACCTCCTCCCCCATGACCAAAGATGGAACCTCCAAACTGGACCGAGATGTCGGTATGCACAGCCACTCTGTCTTGGCGGATTGAGTGAAGCATGTTCTTGTCCATCCAGATCCGTACCGCTTCCAGACAGCGGGACATCATGGAGAGAGCATCACTGATGTGGCCTGGGGTGGAGATGTATAGCTGAGTATCATCAGCATACTGGTGATAACTCACCCCAAAGCCACGGATGATCTCACCCAGCGGCTTCATATAAATGTTGAACAGGAGGGGTGAGAGGACCGAGCCCCAGGGCACCCCACAAGTGAGGTACCTTGGAGTTGACCTCTGCCCCCCTGCCAACACTGTTTGCGAGCGCCGAGAGGTAGGAGGAGAACCACCGTAAAACAGTGCCTCCCACACCCAACCCCCTGAGACGTCGCAATAGGATACCATGGTCAATGGTATCGAAAGCCACTGAGAGATCTAACAGGACCAGGACAGAGGACGAACCCCTGTCCCGAGCCCTAGCGAGATCATCGATCAGCGCGACCAATGCTGTCTCCGTGCTGTACAGTTATAAAAAGTCTTTCATTTAAGAAAAATGAAAGACTTTTTATAACTGTATCATCTCCTGGGTTTTGCACATGAGCTGAATGGTCACTCAGGGCAAGACTGATAAAACAAATCCCAAAAATCTCGCTTAAACTGGGATTTGAGGAATGACATGGGACAACCCACCATATGGCACAGTGGTTAGAGTGCAGTACTGCAGGCTACTTCTGCTGCCTGCTGGCTGCCTGCAATTTGGCAGTTCAAAATTCACCAGGCTCAAGGTTGACTCAGCCTTCCATCCTTCCAAGGTGGGTAAAATGAGGACCCAAATTGTTGGGGACAATATGCTGACTCTGTAAACCGCTGAGAGGGAGCTATAAAGCACTGTAAATCAGTATATATGTCTATGTGCTATTGCTGCTATTTACAAATATTTGTGAAATATTTTAGCATATCAATATTAGAATAAAGTAAATGACACTGGTAACAACCTGTTTCAACCATTAGCACCAGTCACTGGTGTTTGTGATACATTTTTAAATGTTCAGTTGACTGAGTTTCATATTTAATGAATAAAAGAGATAGCAACAACAACAACAACAACAACAATAATAATATCACCAAACTGGCCTACAGGAAAGATCAAATGAAAAACAGAAAAGAAAGATGGCAAGGCAAAATGTTATATGTTCAATACATAAATAACAGGCAAAGCAGATAATAATGAGTTCTGGCAATGGCTAAGAGCAGAAAAAAATGAAGGGAGTGGCCAGGAAGCTAATTTTGGCTACACAAGAAGAATTCTTTAGAAAACAATGCATACAAAGTCAAAATTGAGGAGACAACAACAGACGGTAAATGCTGCCTCTGCAAAGAAGCTGAAGAAACACTGGATCACCTAGGTATCTGCTGCAAGAAGATCACGCAGACTGTCTACAAGCAGGAGCATGACAAAGTAGCAACAATGATGCATTAGAACATACAGTATGTTAGAAATATTATTATTATAGCCTGCAAGTAAGAACTGGTGGGACCATAAAATAGGCAAAGTAATGGAAAATGAAGAAGCTAATGTGCTCTGGAATTTCAGAATTCAAACAGACAAGCACCTTTCACATAACATCCCAGATTTAACAACTGGCAATAAGAAAGCCAAAAAAACCTGGATAGTGGATATTCAGTATCAGGAGACAGCAGAATAGAAGAGAAAGAAATGGAGAAAAATCACAGAAAACAAAGACCTGCAAATAGAAGTAGAATGACTGTAGCAAAAGAAAGCAAAGGTATTACCAACAGTGATTGGCACCTTGGGTTCAATCCCAAAATATTTGGGGCACCTCTTGAACACCACAGGCATTGACAAAATCATCATCAGTCAACTGTAGATGTAACTTTACTTGGAACATCTTATATCTTGTGACAATACCTTTAACACCATAAAAAAACACCTGCTATTCCAGATCCTTGGAAAGGATTTGAGAGGTGTATAAAATGCCAATTCTAGTCTAAACATCTGGCTGACTGTGCAACCAACCACAATAATGTTAGGCTTACAATCTGGTTTTGATACTAATGGACTAAGTGCATAATCATAGGCTTGCCAAACAACCCAAAAATTTGGCTTCCCATTGTGAATTATATCCTTTCCATTTTATCTCAAGTAGCAAAACACTAGCAAAAGCTAGGGGTATTTTCTGTTTTCATTTTAGCAATAGAATGATGTACTCAACTCGTCTTTATTTAAAGTAGACTTAATTTTAAATTGCTGCCCAGCATTGCTAAACAGTGACACATTGGCAAACATTGGGGGGAAGTGTATCCCTCTATGACTCTTTTATCATTGTATTTACTTTACAAAATAGGGATATTGTGTTCCCTACAAAGATGAATTTAGTGGCAAAACAGGAGATGCCAGTTGCTTTGAGTAAATAGAAATGGGAAAGTGCAGAGATTCCAGAATGAGAGGATCATCATAGATTTAAGTGCTGCCATTTATAGAGGGATGAATTTAAAAGGATGTTGAAGGAACAGGGAAAGAAAAAGGGTTGCTGGGTCTATACAACTATTAGATTTAGGCTAGAATAAGGACAGAAAGTTTGAAGTGTTACATTTTGGAAATCTAACTGGGAGAGAAAAATATGAAATGGGTCATTCATTAACAGAAGATGACAAGGATTTGTTTACTATGACCCTATAGGGCAAACTCTCAAATAGGCTTCATTGATGGGAGATGGGGAGGATACATTTGAAACTTAATGGAAGTTAAGAATATTTCATTAACAGAACTAAAAGAGAACTGGGCCGAACCGGTAGAATACCACCACTGATGCACACCTGTCCAGAAAAAGGTCAAAAATAAGCAAGACTAGTAGAGAGCCTCCTGAAGGAGGGGAGATCAGAGATGCTGTCAGGTGGAAGTCTAATAAACTGTTTAAATTCACCGCTCATGCAACTATTCTATGAATAAACTCTCCATGACAGCCCAGAACTGAGAGTCCCAAAACATGTTCTCAGAATTCCAAATATTCTCATAAACCCCCAAAGGATGAGAGTTGAAAGCTGAGTCTTTAGTCCTCAATTTTTTAAAGGTTTGAATGGCATAAGATTTATTTACTTATTTGGTTTGATTTGTCAATCACTTACAAGATAATAAGTATAAGGGCAAACATAGTTATGAATACATGAAATGAATACATATAAGAAAAATAAAACAAACAATAAAAGAAACAATAGGACAGGGACGGTAGGCACATTGGTGCGCTTAGGACTCAGTGTGATTAAAGTCCCTCAGGATTCAGTCCAGAGCTCTCCAGTCAGAAGAAAGCAGCAGGATGGGGGTAAATCTCAAATTCATCCTCTCCTACAAAGGATATATAGTTTCTGGAAGCAATATTCACTCATAGTCCTCATGGAAGGGTGTATTAGCAAACAGCAAACAGGGCTGAGAGAAGGGAGCAGGAAATGATTATAAGACTCTCATCCTGAAGGAGGTTTAAATCATAGGCTAATTAAATGTCTTAATTTTTTGTTGAAGTCTTAATGGCATAATGTGGAAGTTGGACATTAGCAACCCTTTTTATAGTTTAAAGCAGCCTTGCCCAACCCAAATGCCCTCCAGATGGGTTTAACTAACATTTTCAGCCAGCATGTGTGAAAGAAGCAGGATTATAAGACTCTTCCAACTCATCAGGAGGATATCAGGTTGAGAATGACTGTTTAAGGGCCACAGGAGCCCAAAGCAATGGAGAAATGTACTGCATGTATGCACAGGAGATAAATAAACAGTTTTTTTAAAAAAATCTTTGTAGAAGATAAACTAAAATAGAAAATAGGGGCACACATTAAAACGGTTTGACTTTTCAAACTGCCCACCCCCTAATCTCACACACCCAGCAGTAAAATACAAGGGGAGGCCAATTATGTATATGTGATTTCACTTGTAAAATTGCTTATTAGTCATCTTTCACCTTAAAATACATGAGTCATAAAAATGCTTGCATATGGCTAAGGCTCTCGCAGGTTATTATCACTGTCTACCTACACCAAAATAAAATATAAATCCCACAACCTGGGAGATAAGTTGAAATTTTAGAATGAAATGGAAATTTTGTTTAACTGACACTGATTTTCAGAGATAGATGGCTGACTGCTTGAGACTATTCCCTACAGAAGCTCTCAGTAGGGAATTCATGCTGGTGGAAGATTCACTGCCATCATTAGGGGCTTCCAATTTTAGCAGCCTGAACTATCCTGGGAAACATTATGTTTTGATGGAGGGCTATTTGGATAGTCAAAACGGGCCCAATCAAAATCCAAGCTGTTGTCTTGAATTTCACCTTTGCACATCTCAACAGAAAGTAGTTTTGAGTGCCTCACTGATAATAATAAATTTCAAAGGGATGACATTCAGAGCAATAAAGAATTTGGATATGGAATGCAGAAATAGAGAACCACATTTTAACCACTTTGACAGCCTCTGTGCAAATTGGGTTCCTGTCCTCCTGCTTTTCTCTTTATTTAGCTTTGTCTGCCATCCTTCTGCTTTATTGCTTCTATTCTTAAAGTTTGAGCAGAAAAGACCAGGCACATTTTCCTCCTTAGTCCCACTTCTTACTCCTTACTGCTTACTTTTCTGATGCCTGGGCTACAATTGTCATATTATCGATGATGATCCCAATTGGATAACTGAACTCTGAAAGCAAACAACCAAGCTCAGGCAGCACCAAGGACTCCACAATTTAGTTAACATTTGAAAAATATTTCTCCTTCATTTCTTCAGCTGCAAATATATATTATCTCTGTCATACAATATGTTAAACTACAATATGCTTTGTTTGCTTTTGATTTAACACAGTAGTTGTTTAAGATCAGTAATCAATTCAAAGCCATGGTTTGTTATTGGCTGACTGGATCTGTCTTCAGCTAAAACAAAGATGAATGAATTAAAATCCAGATTTAGGTAAAGGTTCCCCCGCAGATGCGTACTAGTTGCTTTTGGCTCTAGGGGCGGTGTTCATCTCTGTTTCTAAGCCGAAGAGTCAGTGCTATCCAGAGAAGTCACTGTGGTCATGTGGCCGGCATGAGTAAACACCGGAGGCGCACAGAGCATTGCTACATTCCCACCAAAGTGGTCCCTATTTTTCTACTTGCATTTTTTATGTGCTTTTGAGCTGCTACGTTGGCAGAAGCTGGGACAAGTAACAGGAGCTCACTCCATTATGTAGCGCTAGGGATTTGAACAGCTGAACTGCCAACCTTCTGATTGACAAGTTCAATGTCTTAGCCACTGAGCCACTGCGTCCCTCAAATCAGGATTACTTGTCTGCAAAAATTACTCTGGCTTGTACCAGAAAACATGTTGAAAACAAACCATTGTTTTGGGTACTGATACATTTCATAGTGTAACAGCCTATTATCCAATGCTGAATAATAAGTAAATTAAGAATTTGAACTATTGCTTTCATGACTGAGTGCTTAAATAAAGTTCAGGATAGGCATATTCAGCACCTTAAACCTGGCACTAACATGTCCTTCTGTCTTATTTATTCTTAAATCCATTTTGCCTAGAAAAATAGCCCAATCAATTTAGAACTGGAGTAGCGGGCTATCATGAAGGTAAATTGCATGCCAGATTGGAGGTCATATGGAAAATCAAATACTTATACCCTTTAATGTTGCTGAAAATAGAAAAAATATTTGGTTTTTAAACCAAACCAAGCTAGAGAAGCGATGGGGAGAGAGATGGATATGAAATAAAGTCTCTCTTAATCTCCAACTGCCTCTGAAAAAAGTTTAAAATCCCAAGCTGGAACAATTTAAAAACCTGTGAGAAAGGAATAGTAAGTTTATTTCAGGAAGTCTTCTATTTCTGCAAAAGTTGAATAAACTGTTGAACCAGGAATATTGAATTAGGTTTTTAATTTCTGGTGTTATATGCCTTTAGTTGACAGTTCTTTTATTTTTTACAAAATATCACAAATTGTAACTTTACATCTGCCTTTTACAGCTTTCAGAGAGTGTGCATGAGAATATTCCCCTTTTTATTTTCAGTGACTTATGTTAATTTGAAACTGCAAGCAGATCAGCAGCATCTTCTGCCAGAAACATTGTATTTTTTCAAAAAGAAAATTATTATTTGCCTACAATCTGTAATTGAACAATTTTTCTGTTGAACATCTGCGTTTTGAATACATAAAATTTAAAAAGTTTTATAGTTTGTTTCTAAAACAACAAAGTTTGTTTTTCTTTATCTCATATGAGATTCGTTTATCAGCAAGAAATGGCTGAATCCTCTAGTACAGATCGTAAGCCACAAGGCCAGCTTCATTATAAACATCTTTCCTCTTTTTTCCCCTTTTATTTTTATGTCTGACAGCAGCATGAAAATACTGCTATGAAAATACTATTTCATAGGTGAGAGCTGTTACCAGGTCAAACTCTTCTAATCTTTTCCATATATAACAGTTGTAACCTGCTAATACTTGCTAAGACAGAATAATACTGGTACTTGGAAGAATGCTGGTTTAAGAAATATAGAGCAGCCTCATATAACAGAGCCCTCTCCTCCAACAGAGCTTTGAGAAATAGGCTGCAAAAAATTCAGATGACTCACAGAGATACTAAAAGAAAGATAAGAGTCTACATTTAGGCAAGAAAAACCAAATGGACAGGTATAGAATAGGTGGTACCTGGCTCAATATTAGT
The DNA here is from genome assembly GCA_009733165.1 of Naja naja. Classification (NCBI taxonomy): domain Eukaryota; kingdom Metazoa; phylum Chordata; class Lepidosauria; order Squamata; family Elapidae; genus Naja; species Naja naja. Next base: position 28,442,244 of record CM019148.1, on the reverse strand, counting down.
AACTGTGAGAGGGATCTTGAAGGCTTAATGGTCCATTACTTAAATATGAGACAGCAGTGTGCTGCCATTGCCAAACAAACAACAACACAGTCCTAGGCTGCATTAACAGACTGATAGAATCAAGTTCACATGAAGTGTTAATACCACTTTATAATATCTTGGTAAAACTGTACTTGGAACATTGCACCCAGTTTTGGTCACTACAATATAAAAAAGATATTGAGATTCTAGAAAGAGTGCAGAGAAGAGCAACAATTATTATTAGGGGACTGCAGGCTAAAACATATGAAGAACAGTTGCAGGAATTGGGCATGTCTACTTTAACATAAAGAAGAACTAGGAGTGACATGATAGCAGTATTCCCATATCTGAGAGGCTGCCACAAAGAAAAGGGGGTCAACTTAGTCTCTAAAGCACCTGAAGGCAGGACAAGAAGCAACAGATGGAAACTAATCTAGGAGAGATCCAATTTAGAACTAAGAAGAAATTTCCTGACAGAACAATTAATCAGCAGAACAACTTGCCTCTGTAAGTTGTGGGTGCTCCAACATGGAGGTCTTTAAGAAGAGATTGGACAACCATTTCTCTGAAATGGTATTGGAGTAAGATTCGAAAATGGTTAGAAGAAATAACAAAGCAAAATATTGAATTTCGACCAGAACTGTTTCTATTAGGCATAATTAAGGGAAAATATAGCAAGACTGACAGATATATTATTTTACATATAACAACTGTTGCTAGGATTACATATTTACAGCACTGGAAACAGGGAGATCAGTGATGGGATTCAAAAGATTTTACTACCGGTTCTGTGGGCATGGCTTGGTGGGCGTGGCAGGGGAAAGATACTGTAAAATCTCCAGTCAGAGGTGGTATTTGCCAGTTCTCGAATACTCAAAATTTCTGCTCACCGTTCTCTGGTATCTCAGTCAGAACTTCTGCTAACTCAGTGATGAGACCTCTGAAGAATATACAGAAGAGGAAATAAGAGCGAGAATATGGAGCTAATACTAGAGATTAAATATAGTTAAGAGTGATAGATGAATCGATATATTATTCAGTCTGGGATGCCTGGTATATATGGTTTGAGAATAGAAAGAAAGGTAATACTGTAATGAATTAAAGGATATGAAGTTATATATACTGAATGTAGAATTAACAGAAGATGTATTATGTAACAAGTGATATAACAAGGAGTAAGGAAAAGAGAATTAGTAGGAAAAGTAATATGTAATAATTGCAATGTAATAGAAAATTAAGTATAAGAATATGGTTAAGAAATGTAAATGATGTCTTCAATGTTGATGCAATTGTGTTTTTTTTAATTGTTGGAAAACTGAATAAAGTTTATTTTAAAAAAAACCAGCAGAACGACTTGCCTCTCTAAGTTGTGGGTGCTCCAACATGGAGGTTTTTAAGAAGAGATTGGACAACCATTTCTCTGAAATGGTATTGAGTTTCATGCTTGAGCAGAGGGCTGGACAAGAAGACCTCCAAGGTCCCTTTCAACTCTGGTATTCTGTTATTCTGCTATATTAAAAGAGATACAGAGAAAAACATGAACATGCTTACACTGAGTTCTATTCTCCTGGATGTTTGCATGCCAAATCTGATACCCATAAAAGATCTTTATTTTTATTATTGGGTTGAATGTGGCACAAAATCATAAAGTCTTCTAAACTTACAAGTTAACCATTTTCTCTTAGCTAAGGTACTACAAATGTTGAAGCTAGTAAGGAAAGCAGGGTGCCTGGGTAAAGGCCACATGTTGTTGACATAATAGTGCTGTAAAAGTAATGGGGGTATTGGATTACTCAGACATGTACTCGATGGCATTTGGGAGAAGGGCAACATTAATTTAAGAGACAGGCATTGGGTGTAAATAAACTCCACAATCCAGTTAAACTTCATGCATTCAGTTGAACTCTAGCAGATGCAGAATATCTCAAGAGAAAATAAGAATAATGAGGGGGGAAAGATTGTTTACACCATTGATAACCTAAGGCTCCCAAATCTGTGGTAATAATAAGAGTTACTGTTATAGCTGTTATGAGCTAGAAAAATCTTTCTGTCAGTCTATTAACAGTTTATCCAGGCTGGAATCTAAAAAGATTGTAAATCTGCAGGATTCCATATTGGTCTGTCTTTTTTAAAAGGCTGGAACCTTCCATTTTCAACCTTTACTTGTCCACATGAGATTCTGCCATTCTCTCAGCTACTCCCATGGGCCTGCTTCTCCCTGCTAATTATTAATAGAACATAGAATACTCAGAGTTGAAAAGGAACTTGGAGATCATCTAGTCCAACTCCCTGCCCAAGCAGGAGAGTTTATATCATTTCAGACAAGTGGCTGTCTAGTCTCTTCTTGAAAGCCTCCAGTGATGGGGCACCCACAACTTCGGAAGGCAAGGCATTCCACTGGTTGATTGTTCTCACCATTAGGAAATTTCTCCTTAGTTCTAGGTTGCTTCTCTCTTTGATTAGTTTCCATCCATTGGTTCTTGTCTTGCCTTCTAATTAATTAATAATTGGTTCTCCTAGAACTAAGGAGAAATTTCTGACAGAACAATAAACCAGAGGAACTGCTTGTCTTCAGAAGTTGGAAGCTTTTTTAAAAAGACTGGAAAACCATTTGGCTGAAGTTCTGTAGGGCTCCAGTTTGAGCAGGACTAGAAATAACATCTAGAAATAAACCACTGGCTAAAGGGTTGGTGTCACCAAGAATACTTTGGTTTCTTGGACCATGGACTGCATTACTTAAAAGAAGGACTCTTGGCAAGGAATGGGCTGCACCTCACGAAAGCACCTCACGAAAGTGGCCTTGGTGGCTCAGGCTGTTAAACGGTGGCTCAGGCTGTTAAATGCCTAGCACTTAAGTTCCAGCTGCCTACAATTACTGTAGGCTTGAATCCCACCAGGCTCAAGGTTGACTCAGCCTTCCATCCTCTCGGGGTAGGTAAAGTGAGGACCCAAGATTGTTGGGGGCAATAAGCTGACTTTGTAAAAATGCCGCTTAGTAATAAGCAGGCATATACAATGGAATGAAGGCTATTGCTGAGCACATTGGGTTGTATCCCAAAAATTGTAAGCCGCCCTGAGTCTTCGGAGAAGGGGGGCATATAAATGTAATTTTTAAAAAAAGCAGGGGAAAATATACTCAGAAAAAGACTTTCCCAACTCATCAGAAGGGCTTTAAACTAAAATTGAGGGGGGAGGGTGACCAGTCTTTAGAATCTCTAGCATACAAAACCAATCATAAATCCCAAGAAAACAAATCAAACAATGAGGTAGGGAGTGATGGGAAAAAAGAAAAAGTCAAACAACAATTAGGAGATGCAGGAAACATACCTATGGACAGACTTAAAAGTCTTAAATGCTTATATACAAATGTTCAAAGCTTGGGGGGGGAAACAGAATGAACTAGAAGCAGTAGTACATGAGATATTTATTTATTTATTTATTTATTTATTCGACTTATATGCCGCCCCCTCTCCCAAAGGACTCGGGGCGGCTCACAGATTAAAAGAAAATACAACAATAAATTACCTAAAAAGTGTATTAAACAAACTAAGCCAAATTAACATTAAAACCCCCAAAAATTAAAATCAAGAAAACCCAAGGAGTCAGCATAGCCCAGATTGTAAAAACAGCCAGGTTTTTAACTCGTGGCGAAGGCACGGAGATCAGGAGCAAGCGGAGCTCCAGTGGAAGGAGATTCCATAAAGTGGGGGCATACAGAATAGGCTCTTCCCCGAGTCCCAGCCAAGCGACACTGAGTCGCGGACGGCACCCTGAGGAGGCCCTGCCTATGCGCCCATACCGGGCGGTTGGTACTTGAAACTGGGAGGAGTCGTTCTCGTAAGTATCCTGGACCCATGCCATGTAGGACTTTGAATGTTAACACTAAAACTTGAATCTCACCCGGAGGGCAACCGGAAGCCAATGCAAGTCACGCAGGAGGGGTGTAACATGGGAGTATCGGGAGACTCCCAACACTACCCGCGCGGCCGCATTCTGCACCAGCTGAAGCCTCCGAGTGGTATGCAAGGGCAGTCCTAAGTAGAGAGCGTTACAGTAGTCCAGTCGGGAGACAACGAGGGCCTGAGTAATCGTGCGCAGATATGACATAGTTGTTACAGAAACCTGGTGGGACAAAACCCATGACTGGAATGTACTGATGGATGGATACAAATTGTTCAAAAGAAAAAGATCAACAAAAAGAGGAGGTGGAGTTGCACTATATGTGAGAGATCACTACACATGTATAGAAATGCACATGATCAAAGATAAAAGCCCTCCAGAATGTATATGGGTCAATATAAAAGGGGGGAAATGACATTTGCATAGGTGTATATTACAGGCCACCCAACCAATCTGAAGAAATAGATGAACTTTTTGCCAACCAGTTAACAAATGTATGTAGGAAGCATGCCACAGTAGTAATGGGAGACTTTAACTATTCAGATATCAAATGGGAGAGTGAGTGAGAGATCAAACAGATTCCTAAATAACCTAGCCAACAACTTTATTCATCGAAAAGGTAGAGAAGGGAACTAGAAGTAAAGCTATATTGGACCTAATTCTTACTAATAGAGAAGTGATAGAGGGAGTAGAAGTTGCCAGAATTTTGGGTGAAAGTGACCACATCATACTGGAATTCAATATGCAAACACAAGCAATAGAAAATAATCCAACCAGTGTCTTAAACTTTAACAGAGCTGATTTTAACAAATTCAGAGTGCATAGGAAAGATTCCATGGATGAAAATCCAAAAGGGGAAAACAACTCAAGAAACATGGGAAACTCTGAAAAAACAATTCAAGAAACATGGGAAACTCTGAAAAATGATAAAAGCCCAGTCCAACACAACACCACTGAAAAAGTAAAACAAGAAATTCAAGAAGAAACCAGCATGGCAGCACAAAGATCTTTCTGACAAACTGAAAGACAAGGAGGACAAGCACAAAAAATGGAAAGAGGGACACATAACTAAGGCTGATTATCAGCAGATAGCCAGAACATACAAAGATGAAGTCAGGAAGGCAAAGGCTCAGAACGAACTTTGCTACAAAAGTCAAAGATAATTCAAAAAGTTTATTTCAATATATTAATAACCACAAAAAACTCAATGAAACAGTAGATCCACTAAAGAAAGAAGATGGCAAGGAAGTAATTGACAGTAGGGAGAAAGAACAGTGGTCCCTAACCTTTGTGATTTGGTGGCCCAGCTGGGGAAAGGGGAACTGGGCTGCATGAGTGGTTGGCCAGCATGCACACACAATACAGCTGTGTGCACATGCTCCAGCAGCCACTTGCATGGCTTGATTCTGAATAGTGGGCCAAAGCCCAGAGTTTGGGAACCCCTGGATTAAAAGACCTCCAAAGTCCCTTCCAATTCAGTTATTCTGTTATTCTTCTTCTGTCTTCTATTATTTCTGCCCCATATCTCTCTCTACTGCCTGAATCCAGATGCCATGTTCTTCTCCACAATCTTGGGTCACTTACTCAGTTTCATGCCTCTCTCCCATTTGCCTGCCTTGACTTCCAGCCCAGGATGTAGGGTTCCTTCTTCCTTCCCGCTCTCCAAGCAAGGAACTAATACCTTGTCTTGGATCCACATTTAAATTCTCTTCAGTCTTCCTCCATCTCTCACTTATTAGAATTGCTCTGTTATTATAAGGTACAAACAACGAAGGAGTTTCACATTATGTATGAGTGTGTATCTCTGTGATCAGGTTGTGCATGCATATATAAAAGGAGTGGGACTTCGGTTGCAACACCAACACCAACACCACCCTTCCAGATTCAGATCTCCTTCCCAAAGACGCCTCTGCACCTGCCGGTTACTATCTAAAGCCTGAATACAGTACATTACCATCTTTTGTGCTTTGAATAATGTGTCATAAATTTCACTTCAAAATATAGAGGGACCAGGAAAAAGAAAAGTTGGCATGGCCAGGAGAAAAGCTAAAAATGATTTAATTGACTTTAGACTTCATTTAAAGTCTTCCTTCTTTAATCACTTAAGCATCCTTGGAATGCCCTGGCAACGCAAATTGTGCCCTGTCTCCATGGAAGTTGCCTTGTCTTGTCTCCAGATCATGATTTATGGAGACTTATCCTACTATTTCCCATACCACAAAACATCTGGCAGCCACAAATCACAACCAAAAGAATAGGAATAAGCCATTATAATGACGGTACCTCTCTGCAGGATATAACCAAGGTTTTCATTGTGGGTTGAAGGGGAAGAACCCCATTATGAAAACCCATGGATTTCCCCCAACATTGCAGAGCTAAAAACTGACAATCCATTAAATTACTGTAGTGCAATTTCCCATTGATTTTTATCCCACAGCTAAAGGATTGATGGTGATGAGAAGTTTGTCAAAGATGTTAATACCTCATTATTATCTATAGTATTTATATACTACTTTTTATCATCAGTTTACAATCATCATAAAATGGGGAAGGAGAAGGAAATGTCTGGAAAGGCCAACCTAAAAGAGATATTTTTTAAAAATCCTTGCAAAAAAAATATTTTATAAAGATAAAAATATTCTTCTAATTACAGGTATGTCACAAATCCTAGCATGGAGGGAAACGAAGTTTAATCACTAGGTTTTTAAACTTAATCTGATATGTGTTGCAAGGGTATTTTTAAAAATAGCATTTTAGATTTTCTTAAAGAGCTTATTTCATCCCCACTACTTTTAATTGTTAATCTGCTGTTTGCTCATGTTGCTGTGATTTTATTAATATTTTATCAATATTGATTTTGTTTTTTATAAATGCCCTATCAGTTATATACAGAGTAATACATTTTATAGATAAATGCATAAATTAAAAAGGTTTAGATCTGAAAAACAGTCTAGGTAAAGATATTGAGAAACAGAAAGCAGATAGAAATTAAAACAATTAGAAGTTTGTTGAATATTTCTTCCAACATTTTCCTGCATTCAACTGAGCTTGGTGGTGAAGAGAAATCCTTGTGAAATTTAGAAAACTCCTCTCCCAAATGCTAAAGAGTTACTAGGCAGAGAATAATTATAAAAATTTACTAGGCAGAGAATAGTTGTTTGCAAGAGAGGTTGAAGTTTTTTATTTTTTTCTTCTAGCATTTCCCCCAAAATAAAGTATATTATCTACTAATCCACATGAAGATTCAGCAGCAGGTTGTGAAGACTGTGCTGCAAGACAGCACAATATTGTTCTCAGGATCTTTCCAGGGGAAAAGATAGGTTTCATAAGCTTCCACAGCATCTTAAGGCAAACTAAATCTTTACAAAGCATCACATCACAATATCTTCATTTGAAGTGATAGTGTTACAAAGTCCATCTTCCGCTAATTCTTCAAGGCTAGCAGGGTCGGCCCCTCAGTCTCCTAAACTCTGTGTGATCATATTTTAATTATGTCGCTAGGAAATATGAGGAAGGACATGAGTTCCCCTACCACTATAGCCAAAGATAGGGGGAGATATAGCATTGGAGAGTCAACTGGACAGGTAAAGAAAGGTGGGAATAAATATTTTATGTCTATTACTTCTTCTGATTCCCATTCTCCTCACCCATCCAGAGGTTAGTTACCTGGTTACTTGCCTCAGGGCAGCTGATATTGATGTTGAAAGCCAGAGTAAAGCATACATTATTGTATGTTACAACAAGATAAATGAATATGTTCTGTTTATATGCTTCAATCCAGTCAGGATTCCTGTAATTAAAACTGGCTGCTGTGTTCTGGTTTATATGATCTGTGGTGGGCAGAAGAATAAAAAATATATAATTTTTGCTATACAAAACAGGGGAGGGGAGGAGAGAGGGAGGGAAAGGAAACCCTCTAATAATTAATTGTTCTAATTAACTATTTGGATTCATTGAGTGTGAATATATGATGTGTGTCTATATATAGATACAGAACATACTTTTTCACATTGAGCTTGGTTCCTGCTGATAATCCGGCAAAATCGATGTAATTTTTTTGACAATATGAAAGTGGTTTTCCATCAACTTCCGAGTCTAGTATCTGGCCTTGTGATGTATATACATCAGTGGATTTCTATTCTTATTTTCCAGACATCTCTTCAAAACAATTTACAATGAAAGACAAAGCAAGATCAAGCATAATGTATAAAAGCAGCATCTAAAACAATGTTTAAAAGAAATGGTTAAAATTTAACATTAATAATGGTAAAAAGAATGCAACAATAATTATAATTGTTCCTATGAATTATAGCTTGTAACCTATAGAATAGATCTGCATGCTTTCTATAATCAGTGAAAATAAAAATGTTCAAACAATAAACTTGGAATCATAGACATTTGCCGGTATCCACTTCGGCCCAGTAAAGGCAGGCTAGAAACTGGGTGACCATGAATTCCAGCCCAGCTGTAGGCAGAAAGCCAACCAAGTGACCTTGGGCCAGTCATTCTCTCTCACAGCCCTAGGAAAGAGAAAATGGCAAACCATTTCCAAAATCTTGCCAAGAAAATTTCAAGGATTAGCCAAGCAGTGACCAGGAATCAGCCATGACTCAAAGGTACACACACACAAAAATGACAAGAAAATGATAATGCATGATTATGATAATGCATGATACATATCCTACCCTTTGATAATACAAGAGCACACAATAGATACAAACTCAAGGTTAACCGCACCAAACTTGATTGCAGGAAATACGACTTCAGCAACAGACTGTTCAATGTCTGGAATACTCTACCTGACTCTGTGGTTTCTTCCCCAAACCCCAAAAACTTTAACCTTAGACTGTCTACTATTGACCTCACACCTTTCCTAAGAGGTCTGTAGTGGGCATGCATAAGTGCACCAACATGCCTACCGTCCCTGTCCTATTGTTTCTTTTATTTTTCTTATATGTATTCATTTCATGTATTCATAACTATGTTTATCCTTATACTTATTATCTTGTAAGCAATTGACAAAATAAATAAATAAATAAAAAATAAAATGTTGGAAGACAAGTGATGCAGTTTGCATTATGACCATCAATCATTGAATTTTTCTGGGCTATCTGTGGGAGTTGAAGGTCAGAGACACTGTTCTGAAATGCTTTCCCTCCTTACACAGCAAAGTTGCAATCAGTGAGATAGGAAAGAGAGATTAGCAAAGCAGTAACCTTCTTGTAGAATGATGACTCCAGTTCAGTGGTGGGATTCAAAAATTTTTACTACCGGTTCTGTGGACATGGCTTGGTGGGTGTAGCTTGGTGGGCATGGCAAGGGAAGGATACTGTAAATCTCCATTCCCTCCCCACTCCTGAGGGAAGGTTACTGCAAAATCCCATTCCCTCCCCACCCCACTAACCTGCTTTCCAGCTCCGTTCTCCTGTGCAGGGCAACAAAAGAAGACCCAGCTGATCAGCTGGGACTCGGGAGGCAGAGAATAGATGGGGGCGGGGCCAGCCAAAGGTGATACTTGCTGGTTCTCTGCACTACTTTAAATTTCCGCTGCTGGTTCTCCAAAACTGGTCAGAACCTGCTGAATACCACCTCTGTTCCAGTTCCTTCTCCCCCACTTTTTAACATCTGCATGAAGTTGCTACAGGAGGTTATCTGCAGTTCAGGATATAATATCATCAGTATTATGATAATATGATACCGTAGTATTCAATTATATGTATAATTATACAATTATTTATTTATTATTTATTTATTTATTATTTGGACTTGTATGCCGCCCCATCTCCAAAGACTCGGGGTGGCTCACAACTAAAACAACCACAATAAATAATTAAAAAGGAATCAAACAGATCTCAAGCCCAAAATAGTACATGATTACCCTGGACCGTGCAAGAAAGGTTGTCAATATTTTGTCCAAATCTGGCTACAGTTTCAAGATCTGGATTCAATATAATAGACTGAAATTGAACCTAATCAAGACAGACTATCTCTTTTCAGAGAATCCTTTGAGAATGAGTGAAGAATCAATGGATGGAGAAGGGCAAATGTTGTTGCTATCTTCAAAAAGAGGGGAAAGTGGATCAGAAACTACCAGCCTAATACTGAGAGATAATAAAGCCACTGATCTATAAGCATCTTGAAAACAAAGCGGTAATTACTATAAGTCATCACTGATTTGTAAAAGGGAAGTCATATCAGACTGAATTGTCAAATACCTGAAGGCAACCGAAAGATGCTTTTCCATGAGGCAACTGGACTTTCTGGTTTTTCTCTGAAGACGTTTCGCTTCTCATCCAAGCAACTTCTTCAGTTCTGACCTGGATCACTGAGAATCTCCATAGAGATTTACCTGAAGGAGTAGCTCACATGTGGCATGTATTCTATTTCTATTATGCCAAAAATTATAGTGCAAAATTGTGGTCCTAAGTATCAGGAAGGCAGAGTCTAGGTGAATATTAGGAAAAACGTCCTTACAGTAGAAGCAGTTTGACAATGGAACCCACAACCATAAGAAAATTTCTTAGACAACAGAGATTCAGCAAGTTTCTCCAGTTTACAGTGCCCAAAGATTTGAATGCATCCAAGATCAACAGATATTCCTTGACTGTGTTTCTATCAAGTTTAATTTCACCATATACTTCAACCACATACATTATTCCTAACTGTGTGAAAGGCAGCTATTCAATATCAGCCATTCATCATCCAGGTAACCACTGACCCCAGCCTCCCATACTAACCACCCCTGTTGCCACCATTTCAATGGCCATTCTTCTGCAGTATTTACATTTTTCTCTTTCCAGTCCTTTTCCATGCATCAGAAAGTTGGCTGATAATATGTATTAAGTTTCCAGGTTCTTCATCTTCCCTGCTAAAATTTGGACTATGATGCTCACTCCTAAATAAATAAAATGATAAAATGACTACATGTCCATTCAAATTGTTTAGCCTGGAATCTATTCCTTCCCACACACATACCACAAATTCTTCAATACATGCAGAATATGTATAGCTATATCCATTTAAGGAATTAGATATTGTAAGGTTCTATTTGACCTAATCGTTGCTGCTATCACTGATTTTTCCCCTTTCTATTAGAGCAAGGGTCTTCAAACTTGGCAAGTTTAGGACTTGTGGACTAACTCCCAGAATTCCTGAGCTAACATGACTGGAGAAGGAATTCTGGGAGTTGAAATCCACAAGTCTTAAAGCTGTCAAGTTTGACGATTCCTGTATTAGAGTCTTTTTTCCATTCCATTTGTTTTTGCAGATATTTAACTATATATACAGCAATGTATGATTGCAACATCTCGATTATAATACCTTTCTGTCAGCTGCATTAAAAAAAGAGACACAATACAAATGACACTTAAAAGTGGTAGCAAACACATTAGAGGTCTGATCTCTAACATTTAAAGGTTTACAGAAGAATGGTTTTAAATTAATCCAGTTGTTGGTGCATGAGATAGTGGGGGCCCAGATGGAACTAGATTGGAAAGTTGCTCATGGTCTTCTCTGAAGAAGAGCATCACATTTTGTGCTAATACTTTGGAAGATGAAAATGTAAAAATGGGCTTCACACTGCTTTCCTTGCTATCACGATTTAGTCTGGGTTGCCAGATTTGTAATTCATTGTAAATTCCGCCTGATTAGAGGTTTTTAGAACTCATCTTTAAAAGAGTAGTTAGTACATTGGCTATTCTTAATGTACAAAGATGTGAAATTGATTAACAAGAAATTACCTCAAAAGATTTGTTTCTGGGTATATTCATGTTTATGAGCATATTCCCAGCTAAGCTGTTCATGGATTGCCTCAGGAAATTGAAATTCTATTTGTAGCTACTGAATATTATTTGATATAATCTGTCGTTATGCTATGTAGGCTATTATTGCTTTGGACATCCCGCCCTTCTCAGGAATCCCCATGTGGCCCATTTTGGATGCAGGTAAGTGCAGGGCACACGCGGAGGCTCGGGGAGGGTGAAAACAGGCCTCCTGGAAGTTCGGAAAGGCCAGAAACAGGCCTGTTTCTGGCTTCCAGAGAGCCTCCAGGGCCTGGGGAGGCCATTTTTGACCTCTCAGGGGCTCGAGGGAAGCCTCCGGAGCCCGGGGGACGGCAAAAACATCCCAACCCCCAAGATGGTGCAGGAGGCCAACTAAGCCACACCCACCCAGCAACTGGGCAGAGAACCCTTTGCTAAAATTTTTGAAGCCCATCCCTGCCTACATTTCTCATAGAAAATTCAACACACATTCAAACTCATTTTCTTAAAGCTATTTTCCCTTTTTTTAAAAATACTTCCCACCAGATAATTTTAATTTTTTTTATACAATTATAACTCTTCCCCACTATTGTATGAAGGACACTCCTATAGCAACAACATTTCATGAAAATGGTCCACAATAATCTTCATATCTGATGGCTTCAAAATCCAAGGAAGATGCTCTCCAGTAGGCAAATTCTATGTGGCCATGATGAAAATAAGGTATAACAGTTAGTCACAGAAATAACCACTTCTGTTTTATTCATCATTTTAGATTTAATATGGTAGCTACCATGTTTTAGAATGTATATATATTTATTTTATAGATTGCAATTTTTTAGATTTACACTTGCACAGGTGATTAACATACCATTATAGTAACATATGTTCCATTTTTATCTGTTATTTTATATTTGTCATGCTAGCATTTTATCTCATCTATTTGAGTTTACTGTTATGTTGTATTTTTTTCAAGTTTTGCTAGTCAACAATATTTCATTCCTAGCCAATAATATTTCATTTCATGCACTCAGTACCTAAAATGCACATACATATGAAATAAACTAAATAATATTTTGTAAAATCAATATAGCAAGTTATTTTTTTTATATTCAGAGTTAAAGCATTAAAATCTGCATACAATATATGCAGGCACGACAGCTCCCTTTATCATAAGATTTTTTAAACTGACTGGTGCTTCTCCTACCTTCCTTTGAAGTGAATAAACTTACTGAATAATACAGGTAGTCCTCGACTTACAATTCATTTAGTGACTGTTCAAAGTTACAGCACTAAAAAAAGTTGACTTATGACTGTTCTTCACACTTATAACCATTGCAGTATTCCCATGGTCACATGATCAAAATTCAGACGCTTGGTAACTGATTCAAATTTATGATGGTTGCAGTGTCTCAGAGTCATGTGATCTCCTTTTAACGACATTCTGACAGGCAAAGTCAACAGGGAAGCCAGATTCACTTAACAACTGCAGTGATTCACTTAATAACCATCTCAATTAGCAACAGAAATGTTGGGCTCAGATGTGGTCCTAAGTCGAAGACTACCAGTATTCAATGGCAGGGAAGAGAATGGCAAAATAATTCGGGCACTGTTGCCAAGAACATGGCATGGTTGCTTTCATGTAGTCATCAAAAGTCAAGCTTGCCTCAAAAGCTTCTGTAGTTTTTTTTTACTTTTTAAAGAGATAAATGTCCTTGTTTGCCTTTTTATTATGAAGTTATGATGATATGAAGCATCAGCTCTTCTTTTTCCAAAAAAAGCAGTGTGACACATAAAAACAGAAGGAGCTTAAACAAACACCTGGGCATAAGTTCAGGAGAACATCAACAATGAAAAGGTCGTTGAATTAAAACTTGTTTTATATAACTCTTCTAAGCCTACATCTAGCTGGAAAAACAAGTGTTTAATGAGCTTGGCAAAATATCACTTTGGTTGGGCTTGACACATACAAGCTTAGATGCAAACAGCCAGAGTATTCTGTATCCAAATATTCCCACTTACATTTCCTTTCCAGTATTGAAAATAAGCTCTGGCATTTTCAGTTGGAAGGACAAAAAAATAAGATTAAATTATTTTTATTTTTTTTTCATTCTGGTTTATATTATGTCCTTCATATTCATATGTCCTTCAAACATTCAGAGCAGTGGTGGGATTCAAAAAATTTTACTACCAGTTCTGTGGGCGTGGCTTGGTGGGCATGCCGTGGGTTGGTGGTCATGGCAGGCAAAGGATACTGCAAAATCTCCATTCCCTGCCAACTCCTGGGGGAAGGTTACTGCAAAATTCCCACTCCCTCCCCACCCCATTAACCTGCTTTTCAGCTCCATTCTCCTGTACAGGGAAACAAAAGAAGACCCAGCCAATCAGCTGGGCCTCAGGAGGCAGAGAATAGATGGGGGCAGGGCCAGTCAGAGGTGGTATTTGCCAGTTCTCCGAACTACTCAAAATTTCCGCTACCGGTTCTCCAGAACTGGTCAGAACCTACTGAATATCACCTCTGATTCAGAGAGTAAGTAAGAAGACAGAAAATCTCCCTTAACTGGATTTTTTTCTGCAAGATCTGGAGCTGTTTACCACTCATGGCAATGCTGCCACTGATGTCCACTTCTCAATACAAAAGCTCACAATGAGACCACTGGACTGAATTTTGCTACTGATAGTTTTTCTCTTGATAACCAGAAAAAATAATCTTAACAGAAGAGTGAAATACACTTTTCGGGGCTATTTCTGATCTCTCACTAGTCTCCCACCAACCTCCCCAGTACTAATAAGAATCTTACTCTCATTATTTTTGGGGGAAACTTTTAAAACATGTTTTTTCCAAGTTGGCTTTAGAGAGTAAGATAAGAAAGGGAGGTACACCTGATTTAGGATGGATCAGAGTGCCTCATGTTAGAAGCCATCATGGTTTCTTATAACCCTTTGATTATGTTGAATTTCTATTAATAAGGTTTATTGAGAAGTTTGGCAATTTGTGCTTTTGATGTAAGCTGCTTCAAGGGGCACAACCGAAGCAGCAGAAAAGCAGTTGAAATACATAAATAAATAAATTCTGATTATATCTTACTTCCAATTTAATGGCTCACATGCCTCTTGGGACCAGGCTTGAAAGTGGAATGGAACTATTCTAGGAAATGGATTGCATGTGGCCATTGGTATGGATCTTCTTAATCTCCTTAACTGATACTATTTTTCAAGACTTCAGCTCCTGATTAGCTCTGCAGCTAGTTGGTTCTAGAGATTATAACGGGTATCACCGCAAATTTTCCATCTTGTTTATTTTACTTTTCAACTAATTTGACGATTGGAAAACCTTTGGACAGTCAACCAGAGGCATTGTACACATACCACACACATAGACATGCACAAATATCATAATTTCCAAGGACTACAAAGGGGTAGGGCAACAATATTAAAATGCCATACAAGTTAGCAAAGCCAACATTTCTTTCCCACTTTTTTCTGGCGCCTCCAGCATATTGGAAAGCTTGCATATGCTATTTTTTTCTTTTGTTTCTCCATGGAAATGCCTCCTATGTTTGACACTGAAAAGTTTTGTAGGTAAGACTGCAAAAACAAGGGGTTCAATAGGACCACTTGTGGCCCTTGTTTTGTGGGTTGCCCACTTCTGTTCTGAACCATCTACATGTTTATATTCTTCTCTAATACCATGAAGACTAGAATCTTGCCTGACTTTAATCTATTACAACTTGTTTTGTGCCACACACTTGCAAAATCTGATTCCAAAATACTAGAGTAGCCATTAGTGATGATTTAGGCAATTAAGTAAGATGATGAGTAGATAAAAGAGAGACAACATCTAGTCCTTGACCTTTCCCAAGAATTTTTCCATTTGACTAAAATTCTCAAAGAGCCATTACATTGATTTCACTTATTTTCCTTTTCTCCTGAATGCTGCACAAACAACTCAGAGCAGAGATGAAGGATGAAGAAATATCCATTTCTGTTTCCCTTGAGAGATAGAATCACCAGCTTAATTTAGCTGAAGTGGACAGTTACCAGCGTGGATATAGAAAAAGGACCTTGATCTCAACATTGCATTGTGAGTTATTAATTAAAAGCAGGAAGAAAATGCTGGGCTAAGAGCTTTTCTGATTCTCATGGCCTGTTTGTGCTACACAACAACCATTAGATTTCATTAGTTTAAAGGTAAACTATGAAAGTTGGAGAAACACAGGCTAAAAATCAGGAAAGTTGGGGGCCAAATCTATTTTGAAGTCTAAGAACAATACGACAAATGTCTTGGGAAAGGACATAAATTAGCTCCTTTGAAAGACTGGAGATACAATTCTTCATTTTAAGAAAAAGGCAATGGCAATGGATTTTATAAGGGGGAAATTTAACCCAATTGCAATTAATGGGGGCTGATCATTAATCATAAAAAGGAGGCAGCTTTGAACTCCCACGCTGCTTAAGGGCTGCCAAAGTAACTGTTCGTGCATGCATGTGTGTCTCTCTAAGTAATATGTTTAAAGTGAAATATGCCAGATGTGATTAATTCTCTAAAAACACTATCTTGGGATATAATGCTGGCCGTGGCAGATGTTTAAATACTTCATGGAAAATAGTCTGTGTTCAAGAGGATTCTGAGCATTCCAAATAAAACTGACGAAAGCAATATGTAAATAATAGTTATCATACATACACACACCTGCATGTGTGTGTGTGTGTGTATGTGTGTGTATGTGTATGTGTTGGAAGAATTATCCTTCTGGGTTCAGTTCCAAGTGGGGAAAAAGACACTGGAAATATGGAGGCTGTTTGGAAGATTTAATGGTGGACAAGACCACATGGCCTGGAGCTCCAGAGTGAAAAGGAAGGATGATCACATGCTTCAAGGTGAAGGAAGAGATCAAGAAGGGCTGGCCAAGATGCTGAGAGACCCTTATATACCCTCTGTTGGGCCCACCTTAGTGTTTCATGTTCCTGTGCAAAAAATGTATCCCATTGGCTGTCAGACTCCCAGGGGCAGAGGTCTTGGCTAACTTTGTAGGCTTTCCTGAGTTCCAGGCTTGGTTCAGCCTTGCTGAATGATGATGCACTGAAAGGGCTCTTGAGCAATTGCTATACCTTTACCTGGAGATCTTTGTTATGTAAAGTATTCTGGCCCATGCCTTAATGGCCCACCCATTAACAAAGGTGGGGGTGAGCTTCTGCTTCTGAGGTTGCCCCATTTTACAACATTACTTGTTAAGTGGATCGCTGCAGTTGTTAAGTTAGTAACACAATTCTTAAATGTGGCTTCCCCATTGACTTTGCTTGTCAAAAGGTCAAAAAAGGTGATCCCATGACCCTGATCACATGCTCACATGACCCTGAGACACTGCAACCATCATAAATATGAGTCATTTGCTAAGCATCTGGATTTTGATCACATGACCATGGGGATTGTGCAACAGTCATAAGTGTGAAAAACCGCTAGACGTCACTTTTTTCAGTGCTGTTGTAACTTTGAACAGTCAGTAAATGAACTATTGTAAGTCAAGGACTACCTGTAGACTCTCCTTTACTCAATTTGATCTGCTACTGGCCAAGTTTATCCATATTTTCCTCATGACTTTTTTTTCTCCCTCTAGATCTCTTTCCTCTCAGAATTTTATCCACCTTGTCTGATAAAAAAAAACCTCAAATGTAGAAATTTGAAAACATTCCGTTTTTGGCTGCAACGGCCTCCTGCAAACCTCTGTCAGCGAAAACAGAGCTCGGGAGGACCGCAAGATCTCAGGCCACCACAAGGGCCCCCGACATGAGTAACGTTAAGCTGGCCATGCCCAGCCTGGCCACACACCCCCCCCGAGGTCAAACACAACCCTGATGCAACCCTCAATGAAATTGAATTTGACACCCCTGGCTTAGATAGTAAAGGAGATGTCTTCGCTGGGTACTCTTTCAATATGCCATACTACAATTCCCATGATCTCATATCATGATTGTCATGGTTTCTCTGACCTTGTAATGCAGATCCTTAGATCAGGAACCCTTCCAAACTGCAGATGGGTAGACCATAAAATATTTTAATTTGATGTATTCGGTTTAGGTGCTACCCAACTCCAAACTGACTATGGGTGGATTTTATTAATATATCAGCAAAACAAAGAACTATATTCTAACTGCTCGATTCTGAGTGCCAGCTGAGCCTCAAATAAAAAAAAAGGAGTACATCCGGTTTCTTTAAAATGTAGTAACATATATCAAAATGGCTGAAAGTGATGGCGGTTGGAAATTACATTCCAATATATTAGAGGTTGGGGAAGATCTTCATCACTCCTGTAGCTTGCATCAAATCTCTTTGAATTTACTGGCTATAGATCCCTTTCCATGTGAGTCTTGACTCACTCTCAGCCCGGGCCAACAGTGGCTGAATCATTCTCAGGAGACGAATGTGATGACCTTTACATTCAAACAGGTAATTTACTCGTTGCACGTCTCCTCAGGAAGCTGCAATGACGAAGGCGAAAGGCAGAACCATCAAAACCTCCATATAAAAATATCCAAAATGAACTCCTGTTTTAGAAAGAAGGAATGCATTGATAGGAAAGCCACTAGCAACTGTAGAAGGAAGACAAACAATATTTAAGCTTAATCATATCAAATCATAATGCAACTTTTTTTTTTGCTTACAATCCTGGACACACCTTACTGTGCATTTTTCAAGCACATTTGGGTCATATCAGGTACCAGTAAGCCCTTTAAACAGCAGATGATAGGACTTAAGAAACCTTGGCTGTTTTTGCATAAAGCCAGAGTCAAAATAGGGTCAAACTTAGTTAGGATGGGCCTGCAAGCTAGATTGGAAAAAAAAATCCTCCCCAAAAAACCATCTTGGAGGAAGACAATGGCTTCTGTATCATTGCCATGAAAACTGCATGAATGTAATTGCTAGGAGAAAAACTCAGTAGCTAACTTTACATTTATTTATAACATATGATGTTTGTTAAGTTTGCATGAAGAGTCAGATGCGGAGTGCTTCAGTGAAGAGTTTATTAGTGACTACAGCTCATAATGGACCCAATTTGGCTGGGCTGTGGCTGCTACTTATAGCCAGCAGCCGCAGTTGCCAGCCAATCAGAGTGCAGGATTTTCCCGCACTTTTTAAACCAATCATTTCTGACATTTTACAAGAACAGTTCAAACTAAACCAATGACGTTCAAACCTGCATACATTATTATTATTATTATTTATTTAGACTTGTATTTAGACTTGTATTTATTTAGACTTGTATTTAGACACCCCTCCCCACTAGGTTCAGTCCATACTCAAACCCCAACCTATCTAATGGATTCTTTTAAATAGGTGGGGCTCTTATGTGTACTTTGAGACCTTCGTGGTTCAGAAGTTTTAACGTTCTCACCCAGTGAGAGAGGAAATGTGTCTGTTGACATTTCCCTACTCGGGCTTCCAGTGAAAGAAGACCCTGTTTGATTGTTACAATCTGGTCTCTCCTCCCAACCCATCTCCAACCCAATGTCAGCACCCAAGTCAGGTAGTGATGTGCAATCTTCCACTTGTAAGGATGGATTCTGGCATTGTGACAGGCTTTGGGATGGTTCCTGTCGTAATGGCTCGTTACACATGGGGTTGATTCTTGCTTGCTGATTATCCTCATGCTCCTCCCCCTTCCCCCTAGAAAAGGCATTAGGTATGGGAACTAGAGAGGAACAATTGCAATGTTCCTGAGGTAATCTGGATCTAAGCTGATCAATGTGCCTGCTCCAGAGGACTCCATCCTCTGTTTGCACCCTGTAAGAATGAGAGCCTGTGATTTGAGCTATTTCAGCAGGAATCCATGAAGGTTCACCCATAAGGTTCTTAGCATAAACAGAATCACCCACACTGAACATGCGAACTTTGCTAGTGGAATCTAGTGGTGTGTTGGGTGCCTAAGTGGGATGAAGGCGGTCAAGGGAAGACCTAAGTTTCCTACCCATCAACAACTCTGCTGGGGATAAGTTAGTTGATGGGTTAGGAGTGATGTGCTGAACACTAAGAAGTTTTTCAACTTTCTCAGTGATGTCCCCAGCACCCATTTGCTGAAGTTTTTCCTTGGTAAAACGTACCATTCGTTCAGCCCGGCCATTAGCCAAAGAGTGCCCAGGGGCAGTCAGGGCATGTCTGATACCCTGTTGTGCTAGATAGGATTCAAAAAGGTTGGATGTAAATTGAGGGCCATTGTCAGAGACAAGAACATCAGGTAACCCGTGGGTTACAAAAAGTTTTTTGAGCTGCTTGATGACAGCATCAGTTGTGGTGGATGCCATAGGGATTACCTCTAGCCATTTGGAATATGCATCTACTATAATAAGAAAGGTGTGCCCTCTAGTAGGGCCTGCGAAATCAATGTGAATCCTGGACCACGGGCCCCTAGGACATTCCCATTCCTGTGTGGGGGCGAGAGGTGGAGCAGGCCTGACTACCTGACAGTTGGGACAAGATGCAACCCAGTTTTCAACCATTTTGTCAATACCTGGCCACCATACATAACTCCTGGCCAATCCCTTCATCCTTACAATACCAGGATGACCCTCATGTAACATTTCCAAAACCTCTTTTTGTAGTTTTGTAGGAATAACCACCCTGTTACCCCACAAAATACATCTTCTTAATACAGATAATTCAGTTTGCCTGGACTTAAAAGGTTGGGCCAGGTGAGGTAGATCTTGAAGAGGCCAACCTTTCTTAATCCAGCCTATAACAGGAGCCAATAAAGTGTCTTTGGCAGTCTCCCTGGCAATTTCAGCAGCATGCACTGGAAGCTTGGCAACAGTTTCTAGGAAAAAGGTGTGTGTTTCAGGTTCAAAGTCCTCCTTGTGGCAAGGAAGTGGGCAACGACTAAGTGCATCAGCATGTCCAATGTCCTTGCCAGGCTTGTGGATAAATTTGTAAGAATAAGCAGCAAGAAATTCAGTCCACCTCAGCATTCTTGGTGACAGGATAGTGGGTGTAGGTTTGTCTCCTGCCACAATGCCTAACAAAGGTTTGTGATCTGTGACAATGGTAAATGTTCTCCCATATAGATACTCATGGAATTTCTTGACAGCTGCAACAATTGCCAATGCTTCTTTATCCAATTGGCTGTAATTCCTCTCTGTTTTGGTCAAAGTGCGAGAGTAAAATACAATAGGGGCTTCCCTCCCGCTGGGAAGCTTGTGGCTCAACCCCCCCCACACTCCAAAAGGGGATGCATCACAAGTCAGTACAACAGGCAAATTCTCAGAGAATTGTATCAGTACAGCATCAGACGTGATTAGTCTTTTAATATTGTTAAATGCTGATTGTTCCTTCCTGCCCCAGACCCAAGCAGATTTTTTGTCCAGTAATCTGTGTAATGGTTCTGCAATGGTTGCCTTTTGAGGTAGGAATATGTGATAAAAGTTAATGACATTCAAAACCAATGACATTCAAACCTGCATACATAACAATGTTGCAACTCTGTTGTTGTTTGCTTAGTCAGAAAATCAACTTGGAAAATCCACCCCACTCTTATCACATAGAAAGGATAGAGAACAGAGGTTGTATCTAGCATCTAGCCAATGGGTCAGTTGGTGAATTCAAATTCAATTGAGCAAAGTTGAATGCTGGGGAAAGAAGTGTAAAAAAAAATTATGGAATTTTTTTCTGAAAAAAGGAAGAAAATAAACTTGTGATATATGGCTTTGACAAATAAAAAGGGTAGAAGGGTAGACAATGGAAAGAAGGAAAGTATGTTGTAACATTCAAGAGGGTAAAATAAAAGTATACATGTAACTGCTGTTCAGAAAATCAGAAGCTGCTTTTCTTTTCTTTTATCTTTCTTCAATTATTTATTACTTTTTCCACGTACTTTTCTTTCAAAATTTGTAGTGGTTTTAGTGTTGAAAAAATTAATAAAAGTATATGTTCAAAAAGGAAAAGAAGTGTAGAATTCCTCAAGGCAGTAGCATTCTAAGTATTCCTCATTTGGCAGTCAGCGGCTCACGTATATAAATATGTTCTTTATAGGACCTTCTTTGCATGCATTCTTCACTTCCCATTATATAATTCCCATTTACCAGAAGATGCATTAGTACCACAGGATACCCTCTAACATCCCAGTGAGACCTTTGTAGGCTCAAAGGCATCATTGAAAGTAATTATGATACTGGTAGTTGGTGTTTTGTGTGCCACGTATTTAATTGTTTTAAAAGACTCCAGTAGGACAATGCCTTTTCAGCACTTCAGCCTTAAGCAGCCTGATTCCCAACTGGCTAGAAATGAAGAAAACATCAGGGATGTCTTTCCAGGTTTAATTCCTTTCCTCTGCTTTGTCCACCAGGATAACTTGGTGTTCCATCCAGACCACCCTTACTATAGCACCTGTACTAGAGGTGGTATTCAGCAGGTTCTGATCAGTTCTGGAGAACCAGTAACAGAAATTTTGAGTAGTTCAGAGACCTGGCAAATACCACCTCTGACTGGCCCCACCCACCCCTCTATTCTCTGCCTCCCAAGTCCCAGCTGATCAGCTGGGTCTTCTTTTGTTGCCCTGCACAGGAGAATGAAACTGGAAAGCAGGTTAGTGGGGTGGGAAGGGGATGGGATTTTGCAGTAACTTTCCCCCAGGAGTGGAGTAGGAATGGAGATTTTACAGTATCCTTCCCCTGCCACACCCACAAATGCCCACCAAGTTATGCCCACAGAACCAGCAGTAAAAAAAATTGGAATCCCACCACTGACCTGTCCTCTCCCTTCCATTGGTGGATTCTCTTACTTCTTTACTTCGTCACCAAGAAACTAAGTCTCAACTGCCTTTTTTGGAGGCAGTGACTTTGGGAACATACAGTTTCTACTGATAGACCGTTTGTAAGACCCTCCTGCCCAGTCTTGATTCCCTCTTGTATTTGGCACCTTCTCTTCAGGTAGATCCCCTGGTAAACCAGTTAAAAAGAACAGCTGAAGGAAAAACTATCCGAACTCTTACCAATATAACTTGGTTAAGAAAAAACACAGTCTTATCCTTTCAGCATTACACTCATGAACTTATCTACAAAGGGAAGGAGAAGCTTTGCAGTTTTATGCTTGTTCTAGGCACTTCAGTTGGAAGGGGAAGTGGCAGATCTAGTATCAATTATACACAGGTAAAGAAAATGAAGTCTTCTCTCTCACTTCGGTCTTCTGTGTATCTGTAGAAAAAAAGAAAGAAAAGCTCAGCCACCAGTGAAATGCAAAAAACTAAAAGAGATTCCTAGTTGTAGATTCTCCAAAGAAGACTGCTCAATAGCTCAGGGAAATATGACCATGAAGGGCATCAATCAATGACTGAAGAAGAGCAGGGGTGCTGACCATTCTGCAAAAGACCCTAAAGTGAAATAAGGCCCAACAGGTGAACCAGACAGCACCGCCTACATCAGCACATATCAGAAAGCACCGTTTTTGATGTGCCTCATGAAAATATGGATGGAAGTGACTTCCGGGTTGAGCCTTCTCGAGAACGGGCGGCGGTTTGCGATCGTCCGCGACCGCAGCCTGGCTCTTGCGTCGGAGAGCCCCGATCCTGCAAGGTTCGGGGCTGAAGCTGCCTCATAGGGGCGGTGGAGAAAGGTAAATCTGCCAGCCAGAGTGAGGGGAGCCGCATCTCCCCCCTTTTGGATCTGGTCTTTTCCCTCTGAACACGTCAAGAAGTGGTGGTCAAAAATGGCCACCTCGAAGAGAAGGTCTCAATGGGATTAAGATTGGTGCAGGAGGAAAGAGAGAAGTCGACAGCAGAGGAACGGAGTATCGGATGGTAAGATCAAGGCACCCGGGATTAAGATAAAGATGAGGTTTTTAAAAAAACAGAAGTGGCGCAGTCTCAAGTGAAGGAAAAATAAGTAAAATATTTTTGACAGCTATAAGGGGCTTCGAACGGAAAGGAAGAAGCCAGCGTAAGAATTTAAGTTTGGGGCTCGGAAAACTTTGAATATCAAAATAAAAGGAAAGGGTTAAGACTCTGTGCAGAAAGTGCCACTTTGTGGAGAAAAATTGGAAGCTAAAGAAGAAAGAAACTATCTTGTTCCTTTGTGGATTGGAGTTGTTACATTTTAAAGAGACACTGAAACAAAAATAAGACTCATAGAAAGTGAAAGCTTGAATACACAAAGGACTACCGGCTTAGTTGGTGACATTGATATAGATTCTGGACTTGGGTTAGGATCTTAGAAAATTTAAAGAAGAAGAATTAAGGAAAACAAAATTCTGGTGGCCATCCAAAGAATCAAAATGGAGTTTAAAAGTATGAAAGAACTGCTACAGGAAGTGACTGAACTAACAGCAAAAACATGGGCATTGAAATGGTGAATAAAGAACAAGAAGAAGGAAGGAACTAGCACAAGAGAAAGCCATCTTAAAAGACAATTATCAATACAAATAAAAGGGAAAGGAAGGGTGGCTAAAAACGGAACAAGAATATCTAAAAGGAAATCATGTTAGAAAGGTTCAGAAAAAGGGAACAGAAAGGTAAAAGAGAGAGGATCAAACTGGACAGAAAGAAGGATAAAGGGAACTCTAACTCCTAAAATTTCAAATCAAAAAGGGTAATCCTCAAAATCATGTTAGAAAGGTCAAAATCAAAAGGTAATCAGAAGATTCAAACTGGATAGAAAGGGGATAGCGGGATAAAAGGAGGAGAAGGAACAAGAAACAAGAACAGAAGATAGAGAAACATGGAATTACATAATGAAGAAAAACTTGTTTGCATAGAGATAATGGTTAATGCATTAAGAAGGGGTTCTGCATGAAGAAGTGGTAATAAGAATATATTGCAATTATAAAAGTGTAAAACAATAGGGGTTACTGACAATTTCTACTGGTAAAGGTCACACTTTTATTTCTTATTTATAAAAGAAAGGTAAATGTTGATTAGATAAATTGAATTAAATGAAATGATTTTAGAAAATGTTTAAAAATGAGATTTGTCAATAACCAAGATTAGCTATTTTTATTATTATTTTGGAACCATAAATAAACCTTAGGGAGGATATGTGTTGCAGAACCCGATTGATTAGAGATATATTGTAAGGTAGCTTTTCTTTCTTCCTTTTCTTTTCTTTTTTTCTCTATCTTTAAACTTTAAAGGGAATGATCATGATTATGCTACTATATTAACCACTGAGGTGTCACTTTCAAAGTAGTAAAAGGGGGCAAGTCTAGGGTTTTCTCATTCCTTTTGTGTTAAAGATTTAGAATCATGGAGAGAATATGTGATGAAAGGGCAAATCTGACGGATAAAAGAATTCTGTAAATGATAAAAGTATTAACAATGTGAAGATAATTAAAGGATAGATATGGATGAATATCTTTAATATGATGGGCAAACATATTGTTATTTGTAAGATTTATAAATGATGTTTTTAATATATATATATATATATTTGCAATTAACTCGAAATGAACTGGGGGGTTATACAGATTGAGATTAAGATTTGAGATTAGGATTAATTTCTCTGACCCTTTGTTTGCCAAAATGGAATAGAAGTAAAAATGGGATAAAATTGGAAGTTAAATGTTTAAAATGAATATAGATCTACTGTCATATTTGC
Organism: Naja naja; assembly: GCA_009733165.1. Taxonomy (NCBI): domain Eukaryota; kingdom Metazoa; phylum Chordata; class Lepidosauria; order Squamata; family Elapidae; genus Naja; species Naja naja. The sequence continues at coordinate 28,416,988 of CM019148.1, read as the reverse complement.
ATGTAAAAGTGACGACCCGGGAACATGCTGTCTACTGAAAAGAGCTGTTTTAAAAAATTGTTAAAAATTGAATAAAATTTGTTATAAAAAAAAATGAAAATATGGATGGAAGTGATCTTCCCAGTGAAGGAGGTAGATGGCTTCTCTCTTTAAAAAAAAGACACTGCACTTTTTCTCATGATATCCCACTAGTTTGTCTTTTCCAACATCTTTCCAGCTTTCTATTCCTCCTTCTGAGACGAGATACAACAGAAACAGAGATCAAAGGTTTTCATGAGCATGTCTTCACTTGATAGTCAGCTACATAATAAATTTAATAATAAAGTAATGAAATTGTGGAATTGACCTTGAAGCTAAACAAAATCAAGAGCAAAGAAGAAAAAGGTTGGCTTGTTTGATAAATGTTGCGCTGCTTTCCTGCCTGGAAAAGAGGAACAGCTTGATCCAGACAGCATAATCTTCTTTCTGATGCTAAAATTCTAGAAAGTCAAGCTGAGCCTCCAGTGATCTTCATTTTTTTTGTCTCAATTTACTTCAAAGAGCTTTTCTCACTATTTATGGTGCTACGAGAGGATCAAGCGCAATAAGCCTCTCATATTTCTTTGAATCAGCCTACCTTTTCCAACAGCTTCTTTTCACTTAAGGTGTTGGCAGTGGGGCAGAGGTCAACCCCGAGGGCTCTCACTAGTGGGGTCCCTCAGGGGTCAGTCCTCTCGCCCCTCTTGTTCAACATCTATATGAAGCTGAGATCATCCGGAGTTTTGGGGTGAGGTATCATCAGTATGTGGATGATACCGAGTTGTATATCTCCACCCCAAACCAAATCAGTGATGCCCTCTCTGTGATATCCCGTTGTCTGGATGCGGTACGGATCTGGATGGGCAGGAACAAGCTACAGCTCAACCCAGCCAAGACAGAGTGGCTGCGCATACAGGCATCTCGGTCCAGTGAACAGGTTCCATCTTTGGTCATGGGGGGAGAGGTGTTGCCCCCTGTGGATAGGGCATGAAACCTGGGGGTTCTCCTGGATTCATGGCTCGGTTTGGAGGAGCAGGTGGGAGCCGTGGCCAGGGGGGCCTTTGCCCAGGTTCGACTGGTTCACCAGTTACGCCCATACCTGGATCGAGATGCCCTTCGCACGGTCACTCATGCACTTGTCATGTCCCGACTGACTACTGCAACTCTATTTAGGACTGCCCTTGCATACCATCCGAGGCTTCAACTGGTGCAGAATGCGGCCGCAGCGGTTGTGATGGGAGTTTCCGGTACTCCCATGTTACACCCTCCTCGCGAGCTGCATTGGTTGCCAGTTGCCCTCTGGGTGCGATTCAAGGTGTTGGTATTAACATTCAAAGTCCTTCAAGGCATGGGTCGGGTACTTGCGGGAGCGCCTCCTGCCGATATCAAATACCGATCGCCCTGTGCAAGCACACAGGCTGGGTCTCCTCGGGGTGCCGTCCGCATGACAATGTCGGCTGTCGGTGCCCAGGGGAAGAGCCTATTCTGTAGCGGCTCCCACCTTATGGAATCAACTACCATTGGAGCTCCGGTTGGCTCCCGATCTCTCCTCTTTCCGCCGCGATCTGAAAACCTGGTTGTTTGTACAGGCCGGGCTGGACTGACCTTCTTGGGGGGGGGATTTTAAATTGGTTTTAATGAATTTTATTCAGCTTGGCTTGTTAGGTTTAATTTCTAAATTATTTATTGTTCTGTGTTTTTATTTGTGAGCAGAGTCCTTTCGAGAGGGCAGCATACAAGTCCAAGTAAAATAAAATAAACAAATAAGAGGCTGGTAGAATTGGCTGTCTTGTTCTTTTCAGGAATCATCTTTGTATGGAATCAAATATAACCAGCCTGTCTCCTTTTCTTCTGGAGATGTTCCTAGGCAGGGCAGGCCACAAACTGCAAATATGCCTCCATGGATGTTTTACCTAGTAGTCTACAGATGGAGAACATACTTCCTAAAGGTTGGAGAAAGATCTTCTCATTCATCTGAAGGAGGAACTCTATCATATATCCTACTGACTTAACTTGTTCCCTGTTCAAGCACCAAGAATCTATCTATCTATCTGTCTGTCTATCTCTCTCTCTCCCTCTCTCTCTCTCTTCCCCCCCCCCAAGCAGGATAGTGATCCAAACCCTTATTTTCATGGTTTAACTGAATTGCCACTTGCTGAAGAGATCTCTAACAGCTAATAGCAATGGAATTAGACAAGACAGTGGACATCAGCAAGCCCTGGTCTGCCCCATTTCAAGGAAGGAAGGAAGGAAGGAAGGAAGGAAGGAAGGAAGGAAGGAAGGAAGGAAGGAAGGAAGGAAGGAAGGAAATCACTATGTGCATGAATGTGCCCCATGTAACTCAATGAAGTAGTTCAATAATTTAATAGTGCTCATCTCATAAAGTTTCTGCCAAGAGAATATTCCAGTTTTTTTTCTGACAGAAATCTTTAAGTAGGAAACATATTACAAAATAATTCTATTAATGCAAAGCAAATGTAAAACATTGTCCACATGTTGCAGATTGGAAATGATTTGACAGGGATTGATCATTATCATAATGTATCACTCATAGTGAGTAGTAGAAATCAGACTCTGCAATACTTTCCAGAGATATGATCTGGCTACAAATACTACAATCAGTACAATTATTACAGAAATTTTGCATGACTTTTAAGAAAAGCAATGTGATGGTGGAGAGGGATTCTGAAAACACCTGTTCTTTAGGCCTGCTCTTATCCCTGGGCCTGCTGAGATATTGCAGACCTAAGAGAGGGCTATGTAAATTCCCCTTATGACTTACTTGTAGGTCAAACTATCCATTTCAATGTAGACAGAAGATTCGTGGATTTTCATGATGGGCAGGTAAAATGTTCCCAATAAAATTATATCCATATTGTGCATTGAGACCAAAATAAATATTCTCTAAAGGATCCTTCTGCTTTGTTTTGTTTTGCTTCCAATATCCTTACACACAACAGGAAAATCTACAAGATGTGGTTGCCTATTAAGGATGAAAAACAAGGCTGTAGGCATAGATTCTCATGCCAGATAAGCAGGTAAGAAAGGTTTCTGTTGTGGAAAAACAAAAACAAAAACCCCACAATACTATTTTTATTGCTTTGCTGCCTTCTAGTGGTCACCCAGATGTTGGGTAATATTATAACAGATAACAAATAATCAGAGTTGGAAGGGACCTTATAGGTCATCTAGTCCAACCCTCTGCCCAAGCGGGAGACCATATACCATTTCTGACAAATGGCAGTCCAATCTCTTCTTGAAGGTCTCAAGTGATGGCGCTCCCACAACTTCTGAGGGCAAGCTGTTCCATTGGTTGATTGTTCTCACTGTCAGAAAGTTTCTCCTTATTTCCAGGTTAAATCTCTCCTTGTTCAGTTTCCATCCATTATTTCTTGTCTGGCCTTCAGGTGCTTTAGAAGATAGCTTGACCCCTTCCTCTCTGTGGCAGCCCCTCAAATATTGGAAGACTGCTATCATGTCTCCCCTGGTCCTTCTCTTCACTAGACTAGCCATGCCCAGTTCCTGTAATTGAACTGTTTTAGTCTCCAGTCCCCTAATCATCCTGGTTGCTCTTCTCTGTACTTTTTCTAGAGTCTCAACATCTTTTTTTGTAATGTGTTGAACAAAACTGGATTCAGTACTCTAGGTGTGGTCTTACTAAGGCTTTATAGAGTGGTATTAGTACCACACTTGATCTTGATTGTATCCCTCTGTTAATGCAACTTAGGATTGCATTAGCTTTTTTGGCGGCGGATGCATGCTGCTGGCTCATATTTAGCTGATTGTCCACTAAGACTCCAAGATCCCTCTCACAGTTACTGCTATTGAGCCTGGTTTCACCCAGTCTATATGTGTACTTTTTGTTATGTATGCAGAGTTTAAAATGATTGGTTATTGTTGTAAAGTGTTTGAATTCATTGGTTGTAAAAGTGCAGGAAAACCCTGCACTCTGATTGGCTGGCAGCCGCAGCAGCCGGCTATAAATAGCTGCCACGCTGAGCCATTTGGGTCCGTTCTGAGCTGAAGTCACAATAAACAAGAGCTGAAGCACTCCGCGTCTCGTCTCTCTATGCAAACTTAACACTGGCAACAAGGGTGGGATTTCCCCAAAGAGAAGACAACATGGAACGAAGAAGAGCAAGATGGCTGCACTGAACACCCCCCCAGCCCCATTCGACCCAAAGAATGAAGACTGGGAGTCGTATGCAGATCAGTTTCAGATGTATTTAGAAGGAAACGATCTGGCCGCCATTTCTGAGCAGCGGAAGAGAGCGGTTTTTCTCACGTATTGCGGTCCTGCAGTCTTCAAGATGGCGAAGGCATTGGCTGGCTCAGCAGACGTGAAGGTAATGGCATGGTCTGATCTGGAGAGACTTTTAAGGGCACACTACATGCCCCAAGTATCGTGCCTCATTAGGAGACACGAGTTTTATCCGCGATCAGGGAGACGAAAGCGTCAATGACTTCGTGGCAAGTTTAAGGAGCATTGGGGGGGCGTGTGAATTCAGCAGTTTAGAGGAGGCCATGCACGATCATTTTGTATTGGGCCTTAAAGACAAGGTATTGCAGAGCAAATTACTGATGAAACCCAAAATTATGCTGAAAGAAGCCATAGAAGAAGCATCTTCAGCAGAAGCCTCCAAAACCTCAGCAGCAGCCATGAGGAAAATGAACAAGACTACGGGCCATTCTGATGGTGAAAAGACCACCACAACTCATTTTGATGAACGTGAATCCGAGTCAGAATATAGTGGAGAAGAAGAAGGAATTAACAGACTCAGAATGGAGTGGAAACGAAACGACCTGGGAAGAAAGAGGCGAGATTTCCACTGCATAGGTTGTGGGGGAACCCATCCCCGCACTGAATGCAAATTCCTGGAAACCATTTGTCTCCATTGTGAAAAAAGAGGGCACATTGCAAGAGTCTGCAAATCATCCAGAATTCCACCAAACAGAAGGAAGTTTGTTGCAAACAACAAAGACAGAGAAGTCAAGCCAAACAACAACAGTGAGAGAATGTGAGAGAATGAGGCACAGCACAGAAGTAAATGGAAAAAATGAAACTCATCAAACAGTAACTATTGGTCATTCCTCTTCACTAAACAACAGAAAAGTGCATGTCAAGGTATTTATTGAAGGAAGGAAACCATTTGTCTCCATTGTGAAGGGACATTGCAAGAGTCTGCAAATCATCCAGAATTCCACCAACAGAAGGAACAAACAACAACAGAGAGAAGCACAACAACAACAGAGAGAATGAGGCACAGCACAAAGTAAATGAAAAAATGACTCATCAAACAGTAACTATTGGTCATTCCTCTTCACTAAACAACAGAAAAGTGCATGTCAAGGTATTTATTGAAGGAAGGCCTTGCAAATGGAAGTGGACTCAGGTTCATACCTGTCCATGGTGTCACAATTCAAAGACTGATACCAAACATTCAGAAGACTCATTTCAAAAAACAAGCACTAACTCTTAAAGACTACCAGGGAACAAGATTCCAGTAGTTGGAACAAGAGAATTCAATGTGAAGTTCAAAGGCCACACCAAACGTTTGCCCCTGACCATCGTGGACAAGGATCGCCCAAGCTTGCTGGGACTTGAGTGGTTCAATCCACTAGGCATGGAGGTGACTGGCATCAGTGAGCAACTCTGAATGGGAGGAGGCCTTGAAGTCTGAGTTTCCAGAGGTCTTCAGCGAAGGATTGGGCAAGTATATGGGGACCCCTATCACTTTCAATCTAGATCCCAAGGTGCCCCCAATTCCTTTAAAGCCCAGAAGGGTCCCATTTGCCTTAAAGGAAAAAATTGATGCACAATTAGATAAACTAATAGCTCAAGGAGTTTTAGAGCCCACTGACCACTCCAGATGGGAAACACCCATAGTCAGGAGCCATAAGGTAGGATTTCAGAAAGGGAAATTGGACATAAAAGGGGAAAATGGGAAGGGAGAAGAAGAGGGGGGAGTTGACAAGAAGAGAAAGTGGTAAAAAATTGAACCAAGATGAGCAACAGCAAGAAAAATACATAAAAATTAAAATCCAACAGTTAGACAATGGTTAATTTAAGTTACTGAGAGGATTCTGCAAGGGTACGTGAGATAAATATGGTTAAGTTAGAAAGAAGTTAGTATAGTTTTTTTTTCTGTTAATAAGTAAGGGAGGTAAAGAAGGAAAGAGAATAAAGCCTCTAACAATTTAAAGAGAAAGTATGGAAATTATAAGAAGTATGGAACGTTTTAATACTGTTTTTCTTCTTGATGATGAAATATAGTGATATGGATATTAAATGGTAATAAAACGAAAATATCTTAAATAGAAATGTATGAAGGAGATAAATATTAACAATGGCTGAATTGAACTTGAAAAGAAATAATTACTTTAATTATTATTGTTATATGTATGCATAATCTTCTTTTTCTTTTCTTTGTAAAGAATCTAATGGATATTTGTAGGAATGTACCACGCAGAATCTGATTAATAATGGTTAGATGATATAAAATAGAGGGTAACAGAGGTAATAATGGTAAAGGTGAAATATAAAAGTTAAACAATAATTGGTTAGAAGAGATAGAGGTCTTATCCTTTAGGGTAGTAATTACAGGGTAAAATATGTTTTATAAGATAATATAAAATTCTAAACAAGATAGACAAAAGTGTAATAATATTGATTGGCAAGATATTGAAAATTGGAAAAGAAATGTAATTAATGAAATGATGGAATGATGAAATAACTGAAGCAAGACTATAGAAGCTAGAGAAAGGGGGAAATTATGGAAAATAGTGGAATTTGCTATGATAAATGGAATAGAATATACAAAATGAGTGTATAATTGAAATTATAGTCATGGAGAAGGGAGGGTCCGGTAACACACTGTTCTCAAAAAAGAATTTTTGTTTTTGTTTTTATATTTGTCTGTATGCATTTGTTTGCCGGGAATGGTTCTGGGATGATAATATGAAGTGTTATAAGATAAATTAATCTAAAAATATGGAATATTTTGTATGTGAGAATATATAAAAATAATTAATAGATGAGAATGGAAAAGATGTACAAGGAGCTTTAACCTACCGGCATATCATATGTTTTTTCTGTGTATGTTTGTCTAAAAATAATAAAACTTTTTTTCAAAAAAAAAAAAAGAAGTTCCATGAATACATCTATGGGACAAAATTCACCATTGTCACAGATCACAAACCACTGTTGGGCATTGTGGCAGGAGACAGACCAACGCCAACCATTCTGTCACCAAGAATGCTGAGATGGACTGAATTTCTTGCTGCTTATTCATATAAACTCATCCATAGACCGGGAAAAGACATTGGGCATGCAGATGCTTTGAGTCGCTGCCCACTTCCTTTGCACACTGAGGACCTGGTCCTGCAACTTACATGTTTTTTCTAGAGACTGTTGCCAAGCTTCCAGTCCATGCTGCTACAATTGCTAGAAAAACTGCCAAGGACACTGTATTGGCTCCTGTTGTAGGTTGGGTTAAAAAAGGTTGGCCATTACAAGATCTACCTCAGGTTTCCCAACCTTTCAAATCTAGACAAACTGAATTATCTGTCTTAAGGGGATGTATTCTGTGGGGTAACAGAGTGGTTATTCCTGCAAAACTTCAAAAAGAGGTCTTGGAAATGTTACATGAGAGTCACCCGGGTATTGTCAGAATGAAGGGATTGGCCAGGAGTTATGTATGGTGGCCAGGTATAGACAAAATGGTTGAAAACTGGGTTGCATCCTGTCCAAATTGTCAGGAAACAAGGCCTGCCCCACCTATCGCCCCCATACAGGAATGGGAATGTCCTAGGGGCCCCTGGTCCAGGATTCATATTGATTTTGCTGGCCCTACCAGAGGCCACACCTTTCTCATTGTGGTAGATGCAAACTCCAGATGGTTAGAGGTTATTCCCATGTCATCCAGCACAGCTGAGGCTGTTATCAGACAGCTTAAGAAGTTTTTTGTAACGCACGGCCTACCTGATGTGCTTGTTTCTGACAATGGTCCTCAATTTACTGCTTAGCTTTTTGAATCATATCTAGCACAGCAGGGTATCAGATATGCCCTTACAGCCCCTGGGCATCCTTTGACTAACGGCCAGGCTGAACACATGGTACATTTTACTAAAGAGAAACTCCAACAATTGGGTCCAGGGGACATCACTGAGAAAGTTGAAAAACTACTCAGTATCCAACACATCACTCCTAACCCATCCACTAATTTAACTCCAGCCGAGCTTTTGATGGGTAGAAAACTCAGGTCTACCCTGGACCGCCTTCACCCCACTTACGCACCCAATGCACCATTAGATTCCACTAGCAAAACTCGCCAATTCTCCGTGGGTGATTTTGTTTATGCTAAAACCTTGTAGGTGAACCATTGTGGATTCCTGCAGAGATAACCCAGGTTACAGGCCCCAGGTCTTACAGGGTTCAAACTGAAGATGGTGCCTTGTGGAGTAGGCACATAGACCAGTTACGGTCCAGACTGCCTCTGGAGCATCGCCCTTGCTCCTCTCTGGACTTCATCCCCACAGCCTTTTCTAGGGGAAGGGGAGATAATGGAGGTAATGAGCAAGTAAGAATCAACCCCATGTGTAACAAGCTAACACGACAGGAACCATCCCAAAACCTGTCACAGTCCCAACAACCATTTTTACAAATGGAGGATTGCACATCATTACCAGACTTAGAGGATAACACTGGGTTGGAAATAGATTGGGAGGAGAGACCAGGTTGTAGTAACCAAACAGGTTCTACCAGTACAAGAAATCCTAATAAGGAAATGTTGGCAGATACATTTCCTTCCTCACAAGGTGAGATTCCCAAAACACCTGAACCACACAGGTCTCAGCGTACCTGTAAGAGCCCCACCTATTTACAAGAGTATATTAGATAGATGGGGTTTGAGTATGGACCAAACCTAGTGGGGAGGGGTGTTATGTATGCAGAGTTTAAAATGATTGGTTATTGTTGTAAAGTGTTTGAATTCATTGGTTGTAAAAGTGTGGGAAAACCCTGCACTCTGATTGGCTGGCAGCCACGGCAGCCGGCTATAAATAGCTGCCGCGGCTGAGCCATTCAGGTCCGTTCTGAGCTGAAGTCACAATAAACAAGAGCTGAAGCACTCCGCCTCATCTCTATGCAAACTTAACACTTTTGGTTTTTCTTGCCTAAGTGTAGGACTTTACTTTTCTCTACATTGAATTTCATTTTGTTAGATATGGCCCAGTGTTCTAGTCTGTCAAGATCCATCTGGATCTTGAGCCTATCTTCTTGGGTGTTAGCTATTCCTGCCAGCTTAGTATCATCTGCAAATTTGATAAGTTCCCCTTCTATTCCCTCATCTAAGTCATTAATGAAGATATTGAAGAAAACTGGGCCTAAGACAGAACTTTGTGGCACCCCACTGCTTACTTCCCTCTATGTAGACTTAGACCCATTAAGGACTAGTCGTTGAGTATGGTTTGTCTGCCAGTTGCAAGTCCATCTAGTGGTGGTGCTATCTATTCCACTTTTTTCTAGCTTACTAAGAAGTAGGTTGTGGTCTACTTTGTTGAATGCCTTGCTGAAATCTAAATATATTATGTCCACAGTATTTTGCTGGTCTACTAATTTAGTCACTACGTTGAAGAATGAAATAAGATTGGTTTGGCATGATCTGTTTTTAACAAACCCATGCTGACTGCTAGTTATTATTTTACTTGTTTCTAGATGTTGGCAGATCTGTTTTTTATTATCTTTTCCAATATCTTCCCGGGTATTGATGTTAGGCTGATTGGTCTATAGTTTCCTGGGTCTGTTTTTTTTCCTTTTTGGAGATGGGAACCACATCAGCTCTTTTCCAGTCCTCTGGTAGTTCTCCGGTGCTCCAGGATTTTTGAAAGATATGGTGCAGTGGTTCTGAGATGACCTCTGCCAGCTCCTTTAAAACTCTGGGATGTAATCCATCAGGCCCTGGTGATTTGTGTTCATCATGATCAGGCATGTGTTCTCTTACTATTTTTTTCCTTTCCTGACTGTCAACACCCCTGGTCAGCAGTCTTGGCTGGGAGCATGGGGAGAGTTTCATTAGGCTTGGCTTGCAGAAATCAAAGTGTTAAGTTTGCATGAAGAGACAGACGCGGAGTGCTTCAAGCTCTTTGTTTATTAGTGACTACAGCTCAGAACGAACCCCCTTTGGCTGGGCTGCGGCTGCTACTTATAGCCAGCAGCTGCAGTTGCCAGCCAATCAGAGTGCAGGGTTTTCCCGCACTTTTTAAACCAATCATTTCTTACATTTTACAAGAACAGTTCAAACTAAACCAATGACTTTAAACCTGCATACATAACACAAAGCAAATTAGCTAGAATACCCAAAATCTGAAGGCTCTGATGATGCTTCCATAGTCATTGAAGCTGGATTGGATTTGGGGAGCAGAAAGTAAAAGAAATGGGGGACTGGAACAAGAAAGACAGGGGAATCACACATGAAATTCAGAAGAGCTTTAATTACACGATGCAGTTGCCATCTTGATTATTTTTATCTCACCCTATGGATACCTTGAGTTAGGTCCAAATTATCTGCAGAATAACTTAACCCTAGAGATTATATTTTACACTCTCTGCTTTTTGAAGATCCAACCCCAGTTAATGAAATGGAGTTGAACACTATTTACCTTGATAGTCAGCAATAACTAGTGGAGTAAAATCCATAGGGATTCCTACACCAGTGAAATCTGACTTTTTCTATTATGTGGCCTTCTTAGTGGAATAAATCTTTATTCATGGCTGTTGTTAAAGGTTTTCAAATTGTTTAGCCTGCTGATTGTGTGGTTTTTAATGTATGCAATGTATCACTATGTATCTCTGCCCACAGACATTTGGAATTAAGTGGTGTGAAAATCTGTAAATATTAATAAATCAAATAAGTGAATGGTATTGGTCAATTAATCATTTACGTTGAGTGATATCTCCATAGTCAAAAGCTCAAACACCTTTTTCAAAAACCCAAAATATGTGCTTAACCTCACTAATTGCAATTACCTCTTAACAACTCAATCGTCTTTTCCTAATTAAACTATAAATGAAAAATAGTTCTCCTTTAATTTGTTTAGAAAGGAAGGCAGGCAGGTTTCATTTCTAGGTGACTTGAGAGTACTAAAATAGAAACCTCCCTTCAAATGGAAGAGAAGAAAAGGCAAATATATCAATATGATGATGAATGTTTCTTTAGAAAGAACCAATATTGTTGGTTATTAAGGCTCATAGATCTTTGCCAGACAGTAGAATTCAAAATTTGTTTAGAGAGTCTATCTGGATGCATAACTCTGCAATTTGCATCCTTCATCTGCGTAAAAGCAGTTGCTTCTATCCAAGCATAAAAACACCACCGATCTGTGAATTGCCAGTAATAAATCTGAGCATAAACCTTTACCCAGTTTCATTCTACCACACTAGACCCCCTAAAATAAATGGGATTTGGATGTTCCTACTTTCCACTGATAGTGGTGATCTGGCATACTGGTAGTCCTTGACTTATGACTATAATTGAGCCCAGAATTACAGCCATCAGTATGCCAGTTGTTAAGCAGGTAATCATCTGACCCCACCCAATTTTACATCCTTTTTTGTAATACTCATATAGGTCATAAAGCAAACATCACAGTTGTATAGTGCATGGGCATTTTTTTCCTCAAAAATGGGAAGTAAACACTGGTTTCTGGCAGAAAACCTCATTTAAAGAGCCAGTTTGGTCTTGTGGTTAAGGCAGTAGGCTAGAAACCAGGAAACCATGAGTTCTAGTTCTGTCTTAGCCATGAAAACGCTTGAGGCAGTCATTCTCTCTCAGCTTAATCTACCTCACAGGGTGGTTGTTATGGGAAAAATAGGGGAAAGAAGGTATATTGGATATGTTCGCTGCCTTGAGTTATTTGTAAAAATAGTAAAGGTGGAATACAAATAAATAAATCATGGTCACAAAACCATGGGGTCTTGCAAATAGTTGTAAATCCAGGGGAGTTGCCAAGTGACCAAAATATGAACATAAAATCAGGGACCTGGGTTATAACTACTTTTTGGAGGGGTCCATCATAACTTCAGTCATTTTCCCTAACAAGAGTCATCTTGGAAGTGCCCACAAATTCCCTAAATGCTGCTCCATTTTTTTTAATTACATTTATATCCGCCCTTCTCCGAAGACTCAGGGTGGCTTACAATTTTTGGGATACAACCCAGTGTACTCAGCAATAGCCTTCATTCCATTGTATATGCCTGCTTATTACTAAGTGGCATTTTACAAAGTCAGCTTATTGCCCCCAACAATCTTGGGTCCTCAGTTTACCTACCCCGAGAGGATGGAAGGCTGAGTCAACCTTGAGCCTGGTGGGATTCGAGCCTGCACTAATTGCAGGCAACTGGAACTTAAGTGCTAGGCATTTAACAGCCTGCACCACCAAGGCTTCATTTGATATCCTGGTGGCCATGGAGGCAAGTGCTAGTTATGTAGGACTAAGGCCTACTCAAGCCACCTGTACCATGAAGTACTACAGATCCAGGATAGCCAGATTTGACTGGAGATTATATCCCTCTTAAATTAATTCCCCTAATTTATATTTTCTCCTTAAAATGCTATTCTTAGATTCTACTATTTTCTTTTGTTTCTTTTTTTCCTTTTGCCTAGTTTCCCACTATCAGAAGCATCTAATCGCAAGATCAGAGCATCACAACTGTTCTTGCATTCTCTGCAGAAATGCTTGGCAATGTTTTTGGTAAGTTTTCACTAAGACTTGCCTAAAAGCAGAACAATTCAGGATCCATCAAACTTCAGGCTGCCAATGCATAATTAGCTCAGCAGCAGTTTTAAGGGAGTTTGTCAGAAGACTTGATCTCCAGTTTTTGCTCAGGGAATGTGGCACATTGATTTGTTGCTGCAAAGTTTTTTTTTTCCTTGGTAATTTTATCCATTCTGAAAGAATTATTTTTCCACATCTTCTATGTCATGTCCAAGAACTCTATTTTCTCCATCTATTAAGGATAGCAATGCTGTGTAGAATATGGATGGTAATAATGCAAGCCAAGCTTGAGTGGGCCTTAGTCCTACATAACTGGCCCTTGCCTCCAAGGCTACCAGGAATTTGTGCAAACTTAACAGTGGGCACTTCCAAGATGACCCTTGTCAGGGAAAATGAACCCTGGAAGTCACCAGAGAATTGCTACTTTTTGTTCAAACAAGAATGCAAACACACTTCTCCAGTATAGTACCTTTCCAAATGCCTTCATTTTTAACTCCCATAATCATCAGTATGCATGCTATCTGAGTATTTTTGGTTGCAGTGATGGGATATGTAGTTCATAAAATCTGTAGAGCTCTAGATTAAAAGCTGAGTCTGGGTAGAAAGCAACTCCCAGAACTTCTCAGTTATTTTCACCTATACATCTCTACACCACTGAAGGTTTGAGGTGCTACAATGACAATGTAAGTCAGTGTTTCTCAACCTTGGCAAGTTTAAGATGTAAAAACTTTAAGGATGGATGGGGAATTCTGAGAGTTGAAGTCTACCATCTTAAAGTTGCCAAGGTTAAGAAACACCGTTCTTTGTGATCTCTAGTTATACCTAGTAAGTTTTCTAGGACAGATTAAATCAGGAATCTTCCACGAGAAAAATATGCACTGTGCCACTTTCACCCTGGATATACTATAGTTTAGAGTCAGTGCTATGCATTGACCAGTGTTCGACCATGAGATCTAGGAGAAGATGGAGATTTTGTCTCTTCCTCCTATGTTCATCCAACTCAACTAATTTAGTTTATGTTTACTTTAGATCTTTGTGTCGTAGCGTATTGTGCAAACACAACCTATTTGTTTAATTTATGGTTCAGTTGGCCAGAAAATTCAATAACCAGATTAAGTATAAGAACTCAACTTTAGTCAGTTCTCAACCATCATGGCATACTAGTCAAATCCATACTTTGGACAAGGCCACTAAGGAGAAGTACATTCCCCCCCACAATCTCTTTTTTCAGTGATAGTCACAGAATGGCCAGTATTATAAGGTGACCAACCGTCCTCCTTTAGGGAGGACAGTCCTCTTTTTGTAAGTTCTATCCTCCCTCGAAAAGTGTCCTCCTACATGTCCTCTTTTTTGATATTTGAAGACTAATCTGTAAATCTCCGTATTTGACCGATGCCGATCCGATCCATTGTGTGGGATGTGACGTATTTGTATTTGACATGACGATTCGTCAAGGCTCGGTACAGTGCAGCAAGATGCGATTATGAGACGCATGTGCTCCACACAGGAGAATTGTTTTGAGAGAGTGCACTGTGCACAAGAGTGCACCGTGCGCAAGAGTGCGCCGCATGCAAGTGGCTTAGTTTTTTTTCTTCAATTTATTTGTGTCCTCCTCATTGTAAAAAAGTTGGTCACCTTAGGTATTATCTTATTTGTTTGTTTGTTTGGATTTATATGCTGCCCCATCTCCAGGGGGACTCGGGGCGGCTCACACACGAACACAAATACATATACAATTATTAAAAATTTGTTAATCCAATCCAAACCTAAAATTACTCACTAAAATAGCCAAATTAAAACCCCAACCACTCTCGAGCCAGGCTGGCCTGTAAAAACAGCCAGGTCTTTAGATCGCGGCGGAAGTCACGCAGGTCAGGAGCCAACCGCAGCCCCAGAACTCTAACATCACAAGATGTGATGGAGTAGTTTCATATACCTGGAAAGGTAGGAATCCTTACAGCCTCCAGAAAATCTACCTCACATTTCAACCGCTTCTGTTGAAGAAACTGGGATTTCCTCATCTCATCACAACTACCGGTAGATGACAAATTCCAGCACCAGATGGCTACAACTACAGTCTCTTCCTATTGAGATGTGGCTATCACTGTTAGCCATGTTCATCATAGGTGTCCCTAAGAACCTTCGATGACTGTACACCCATGCAATAATGTAATGATGTGTGCAATGCAATCGTGGCTTCTTGTAGATATCTGCAAGGGATGGCAGCTTCTAAGGTAGGGTTTATTGTTTTATTTTATTGTCGTCTTATTAGCAAAGCTAGTTTCACTAGTGGAGGTAATTGAAGGTTATATGATTGGAGGTCGTGGTGGCCTAGAGTCAAGAAGAACACTATCAATGGTCCACTGGGTGTTGAGATTTCTAGGGAATTATTACATCCAGTGCTGTCTGTTGTTAGATTGAAGTAAGTATTCACAGGCTGGGGAGACAGTCAACCCAAAGTTAGAGGAAGTTAGCCTAACCCACTATGGGAAGAAGGCTAGGCCTTGTCAGAGAGCTAGGGAAAAAATAATTCATCTCCCTGAAGAAAAAGTACAAATACAGATCTGGCTTGCTTACAGTGCCATCTGCTGCCAAGCAAAGGGAATTGCTTCACAGGGGAGAGGAATGGCAGGCAGGCAGGCAGCTGACCTGGATGAAGAGAAGAGAAGAGAAGAGAAGAGAAGAGAAGAGAAGAGAAGAGAAGAGAAGAGAAGAGAAGAGAAGAGAAGAGAAGAGAAGAGAGAATCAAATCAGAGTTGAAAGGGATCTTTGAGGTCTTCTAGTCCAACCCTCTGGTCAGGCAGAAAACCCTATACCATTTCAGACAAATGGTTGTCTAATCTCTTCTTTAAAACTTCCAGCTTTGGAACATTCACAAATTCTGGAGGCAAGTTTGAGTTGGAAGGCTGGAAATGTGCACAGAGGGTTCCATGTGCTTTCCAAAAGCTTTTTGGTGTGTTTTCCTCCCAAGACTTTCAAAAGGT
The DNA here is from genome assembly GCA_009733165.1 of Naja naja. Classification (NCBI taxonomy): domain Eukaryota; kingdom Metazoa; phylum Chordata; class Lepidosauria; order Squamata; family Elapidae; genus Naja; species Naja naja. The sequence goes on along the minus strand of CM019148.1, from coordinate 28,401,212 downwards.
TTTATCAGATTATAATTTTAAATGTGTCCTAATGATGAAAGGGTTGAAGGACTGCCAACTAATCACATTAAATACATCACATTTTAATTAATTTATATGTCAATGAATGAAACTAACAGGGCATTGAGCCCAAAATAAAGTCTTTAACTCAACAAACATTGCAAATATAAATGGTTTGTATACAACATCCCAGAAGGGAGCTGCCGTAAAAAACCTCTATGGCTGTATTTGCACAACATATTGACTTCACTGAATTATGGTTTAATAAAATAATACAATTATGTGGGTTCGCACAACATGCTTGAGTAGGTCAGTTTACATTTTAGCTGTTGCATTTGCACAACATAATCCATTTGGTTGCTGTTACCTGTACATTGTGTACTATATTTACATTAGGAAAGATAAGTGTGACTACACTTGTTTCAGTTACAAATCAGACAATATTTTAGACAAGATATGTTGTACAAAATCATCTTTTCTACTTGAAAATTTAGAGAAAACGTAAGCATTACCTTCACCAACTTAGCTTTGTCTCTTATTTATTTGTACACTGGTTCTCTTGTTTGAGGACCACAAAAACTGGGAGCCTATACTGTAGTATAAAATATTATGATTGTGCATATATCAGATTTTATCCAGAAATTGTCCTTCAGAATGTGCAGGAACACAGCATCTCACAAATAGGAACACCTCAACACTATTCCAAAGACTAGAGTACCATTTGGGGGAAATATATAGCATAGTCAGAGGTGGTATTCAGCAGGTTCTGACCAATTCTGGAGAACTGATAGCAGAAATTTTGAGTAGTTCAGAGAACCAGCAAATGCCACCTCTGACTGTGTTATGGTTCACCAGCAGCAGGTGCGGATGGCAGAGGTCTCTGATAGCGAGGACTTGGATGAGGGGCCTGCTTGTGGTGCAGGGATGGGGCCAGGATTATCGGAAAGTGGGGTGCTGCCTTTGGAGCTTGTGGAGTCTGGCAGCAGTGACACAAGGGACCCCAGGGAGCCTGTGTCCAGTGCGCATCCACGCAGGGCTGCTTGAAGGAAAGAGCAGCTGAAGCAGCAGGGGCGACTCGGGAGTAAGGCTGGAAGGTGATGGCCTCTCCCATAAGGGATAAAAACCAGCCCTCGGGGATGTGTTCTTTGCAGGAAGCAAAGAAGTTCTTTAGACTCAGAGTCCTTGTTGAAGCCCTGCTTACTCCTGTTTGTTTTTGAAACTTCTGTCGATGGATATTTAATCAGTAATTAGTCTTCTGTCTTGGCAGCCTTTTGCAACCTTGAAAGGGCTTGCTTTTGATATCACACAATTAGGTTTAAATGTCTCTTGGTTGGGAATGCACTGAATTTCCAGTGCCGCATTAAAAAAGGTTTGCTTTTATACACTTGTTTAATTTGAAAAAGGCTTGGGTCAGAACAGACTGGCCCTACCCCCATCTATTCTCTGCCTCTCGAGTCCCAGCTGATCGGCTGGGTCTTCTTTTGTTGTCCTGCACAGGAGAACAGAGCTGGAAAGCAGGTTAGTGGGGTGGGGAGGGAATGAGATTTTGCAGTAACCTTCCCTCAGGAGTGGGGAGGGAATGGGAATTTTGCAGTACCTTCCCCCAGCAGTGGGAAGGGGAGATTTTACAGTATCCTTCCCCTGGAGTGGGGTGGGAATGGAGACTTTGCAGTATCCTTCCCCTGCCATGCCCACCAAGCCACGCTCACAGAACCAGTAGTAAAAAAATTGAATCCCTCCACTGAGCATAGTGTTTCTCAATCCTGGTTGTTTTTGCTGTTGTTATTGTTGTTGTTGTTAGCATGTGGTATTGTTATATTAGCCAGGAGACCACAATGCTATTGGAGAATAGTAGTTTGGCTGCCAGTTTACCAGCTGTGTTGTAGGACATGCTCATGTGCTTCCCAAGATGCACCAGAGGAGGGTGAGCTGGCTTTGCCCCAGAAAGAAAGATGAGTGGCTCTTCCTAGGCCCTCTCCCTTCTCCAGATCTGCCTCATAGACAGGTGCTGCAACGAGGAAGATTCAGAGTCGGCAGGAATCTGACTGACTGCATTAGAGCACCAATTCATCTCCCTACCAAATGGGACTTATTTATCTACTTGCATAGAACATGCTTTCCATCTGTTAGGTGAACAGAAGCTGAGGTGAGTGATGGGAGCTCACCCCATCACACAGTGCTAGGACTTGAACTGCTAAAGCGAAGACCATCTCCAGCATCATTAAGCCACTGAGCCACCATGCCTCCTCAACCTTGGTGACTTCAGATGTGCAGACAAGGCTGACTGGGGAATTCCAGGAGTTGAAGTCCAGACATCTTAAAATCGTCCAGGTTGAGAAACAATAGTATAGCAACACATGAAACTAATAAATATATCTCTAGAATTTCTTAAGAATGGGGAGTAGAGATAGGGTGTTTAACTCTTCACTGAAAAGCAATAAGAAATTAAACACCCTATTTAGTCCTACCATTTGGTTATTCATATATTGCTCTGTTAACATTGTTTTCCCACAACCAAATCAGCTGTATGGCTTTAAAATCATTTGTTCACACTTAGTGCCTTATTAAACCTGCCTTATTAATGTATTCCTTAAAAATGATGCTAAATATTACATTGTCAAATGCAATATGTTCTTCAAGAGTTGGCTTTTCTTTCTAAAAGCAGTTTATCAAACAAACTTCTTAAAGGGGAATTTTGTAAAGCTGAAGAAAATGCTAACCAATGTGTAGATGTGAGGGGAATTTATGAAAGAACTCTGAAATCTCAAAGTCTTATTTTAAGAATAAATTCCTCAGATTCTTAGCAGTATAAAGATCTATAAGCTTAAAATGTTCTGAAGTCAGGTGTGTGTGCGTGTGTTTGTGTGTGTGTGTGTATGTGTGTGTGTTTAAATCATGCTTCTACTTGTTTTATCACATAGTTTCATAGCTTCTACCTGAGAAGGTATCCATAGAAACATTCTTTTGCTATGACTATCCCAAGGAAATAATGTTTCAATTGTCCTAAATTCATAATCCTTCAAAGAACCTGGTTCTCCACTACAGGTCTGAATGGAAAAGCAAGGGAAATTATATCCATAGCTGACCATGGTGAATCTCTGGCAAAAGGCATTTATTGTTAACAGTTATTTTTAAAACAGATGCCTGTGGGGTCAAAATCAGCACCCCAGCCACTTTTAGTTAAGCAATACCAGGCTTGTAATATCTTGGAGTTAAGAGACACGATGGAAAGTTACAAAGGAACACAGACATGAGGACTGTTTTTATCACATGGGGGACTAACAATGGCAAAACACACAAGACAACACTCACCCCAGAGGTGATTTTACTTCCTCTGCTTGCTCTGGGCTCATCACCAAATTAGATTACTTTCCATCGCCCCAGCCCACCCCCACCCCTTCTTGGATACTTCCCTCCAAAATTGGTATTCTTACCACCCCTCCAGTATTTGGATTCCATCTTCAGAAGGACCCATGTGGGAACAGAAAACAAATCATCTCATTGTTTGGGGGGTGTCTTCTCATCCATGCCCACCCTCTCCCCTCCCCAGATACGCACATTTCTTCTTCATAACTTCCTTTTCCCCTTATGTCCCCCTCCCTCCCTGAAACACACGAGATGGCTTCTCCCATCAATTCTTTACATTCACAAACAACGAAAGCAGAGGACAATCCCAGTTCCTCAGTCAACACTTTGCATTAAGGCAGCCTCCACCATGTACTGCCGCCTGCTGCCATCTTTCCTTGGAGCTGTCAGTCCAAATTGTTATCTGCTTGAGGGCCTCTTTACCTTGAGGCCTCTTCCTTTAATTCCTTGTTCTTCCGGACCTCCTCAGCATGCTTATCCTAAAAAAAAAAAGACGTCACAAGTTGTGGCTAGAGCAGGGGTGTCAAACTCAATTTCACTGAGGGCCACATCAGAGCTGTGGTTGAACTCAGGGGGCCAGACGGGCATGACCAACTGGGTGGATGTGGCCAACTGGGTGGGCATGGCCAGCTTGACGCCACTCCCCAAACTGCTGGCATGTTTCCTCTTCGTACTGGGTAGACTGGGCCAAAGCCATACTGGTCCAATGTTTCCTCTTTGTATTGGGTAGACCAGGCCAAAGCCATGTGAGCTGGCCCCTTATATTTTCCAGGATGGCCCTACAGGCTGGATCCAACCACATTGCAGGCTGGTTGCGGCCCACAGGCCTTGTGTTTGACACACCTGGGCTAGTGTCATCAATTTAGTGGGATAGGCAAATCCATGCATAGGACTTGCTTTTTTTTCTCTCCTTTTAACTACCCTGTTAATCCCTTGCATTGGGGTGGAGTCTGGGTGACTGAATGGAACTGAGTGTTTACTGGCCGGACGCCCTTCCTGACACCTATGCAGAGCTCACAGCAGATATTTCCTCTTTGTGCCCAGAAAGAGAAATATCTGCTGCTAGGATCAAATTCACAGCCTCCTGATTGTGAGGTGAGAACTCCACCTTTAGGCCACCATGCTGCTCATGTATAGGACTCCCATGGCTTCCATTAATCTTCTTGAGAAGCTGTACATCTCTGGATATCAATAACCATGAATGAAAAATGGGGAACAGGACCACAACTATCATGTCCCTAGAGACATCTAGTTGGCTACCAGAGAAACACAATTACTGGATTCACATAAGATACATCTGTTGGGCCTTCAACAGCTATTAGCACTTTGAACTGAAGATAAAAATCCTGAAAAAGGAGTGATCCTGTTTTTCTTCACACACATTGTAGGCTAGCACACATGTCTTGATCCAGTGCAACCCACACCTTCCATCTCCATCCTTACTAGTGTTGACCCCTCACCTTCTCCTGAAGACGTTCCAACATAGCAGCTAAATGTGCCTCTCGGTTCTCCTTGTTGGACTCCATTTTCTGTATCAGCCTCTCCTTGGCAGTTTTGATGAAATTGTTGTTCTCCTCAATGGCTTTCTGGATGACCTCCCGTTCATGTTCCCGTTTTCCTGCCAAATGCTTCAGGAGTTCTGCTTCCTGGTACTATAGAATAATACGAGAATGATGTACGTATATAGGGTGCATTAACTGAAGGACAATGCAGCAGATCCTAGGTTAGATACAGGAGGCTCCAAATAAATCTCAGCTAATACAATCTATGCTTTACTGGGCTAATTTGCATTGATAATAAGATTAGACCTAATGACTTGATGAGAAAGAAAGTCTAACACCTAAATGACTGATGATACAAAGACAATCTGTTAAAAAGTCAAAAATCAGTACTGGGTTTCAGTAGTCTGTTTCCTGTGTATGTCAGAGTTGTCTAATTTCTAACTCTTGCCTGCTACCCTGGCCCAAAACAAAATTGGGGATACTTATTGCTAAGAGCTTTGCAACAATAGATGAACACAGCTGGAATATGTCATGGCACAATATATATATCAATATATGTGTGTGAAGTATGCATTATTCCTTTTATAAGAAGCTTTCTATTTTACTTGGTTTAAAATAGACATGGGGACAGACGGCAATGGAGATGGCATTCCCAAATGTTATATCGCTATTTCCTTCTTTTCCTTTTCTAAAATCTTTTGTCCAACCTGACTATGGGTGGCTTAGGATTATGTGAACATTGTTGGATTAGTCCAACAGTGCATAACTAAATTGATGAATGGCTAAAAAGACAGATTTCCAGTTGCCTTATAGGGATTTTGAGATTTGTCAATCTCAATTTTCCAACCACATTTCTTTTTTGTAATCTATGTTCATCAAGATACATTTGGGAAGACTTCTTTCACCTGCTGAATGCTTAAATATATCAAGGAAAATCTGTTCAGTGTCACGTATGCAGATTTTTTTATATCTCCAGCCTTCTTCTCTCTGGTCAAAGTAACACTGTTGGGACAAAGTCTTTCAATTTAACTTATACCACCTTCCCTTGCAGTCAGGATGTCACTTCCTTCTATGTATCCTAAGGGGTACTTTATAGAATACTATTAACCAACAGCTCAGACAGACTAGCTTGGGTTTTAATTTGTAAAATGCCAAGTAATTGTAATTAGATGGATCACATATGACCTTTCAAAAATCATGTAGTGCAAAAACAAGTAACCTGTTGATCGCAGCACAGCATTTTTAAAAATATTGTTCATGGCCTCGTGATAACACTTATGTGGGATGGATTACTTCCCCTAGTTGTTGTTGTTTTTAAAGAGAATTTGCCCAGTTTTGTTTTCTGCTTTTGTCAATATAGCAAGTCTATGTGAAAGCTAGGTCTGAAAGAACCTCATTTCTTTCAGCTTCTACTAGAAATCAGTGGCACCCGATTCATTTACATAAAATATCTGCAGGATTTATTTATTTATTTATTTATTTATTTATTTATTTATTAGTGGGACTTATATGCCGCCCCATCTCCGAAGACTCGGGGCGGCTCACAGTTAAAAGAACAATAACAATAAATACTTAAAAAAGAATTAAACTAAACAGCCCCAAAACATAATTGCAAAATACAAACTTAAAATCAATCCAAAATACAAACTTAAAATCAATCCAAAACATGCCAAAATTTGTACATGTTTAAAACAAATCTCAAAACGGTTTACAATACAATTCAAACAGAAACCTACTTTAAAGCCCTATCAAGCATCTCCATAAGGCATGGTCAAAAAAGTTAAGATGGCACCCATGATCTAAGCTTCAGCTGCAATGCATATAAAATAAGGAGGGCCTTGATCACACCTTTATGGCCACCATCATGATTAAAAGCATGGAAGAAGAATTCCTTTGGCCAGTGCCAAAAATAGAACAAAGATGGTATAAAAGGTACCTCACTGAGGAAGCCATTGCAAAGTTGGTGACATGGGTTAAGTTTGGCCCTATATTTGATTCTTCTCTGAAATCCAAACTTTAATTTGTCATGGGTCTACGGTTCCCTTATATATTTATATACCTGCCTTACATATTTGAAACTTTTTCTGTTCTTGTCCTTTTCGTTATAAATTCTATGCTTATGTAATCTTGCAAAAGTTTTCAAGTGAAGGTCAGGGAAAGATACTTGAAGGTATTATTTGCTTGTGTCTTGCCAAATAAAGCTACACTTAAGATACTGGCAAAAGAGAGGTTTGTTTATTGCTCTCTGAATATACTGACCACATGAACGAATCTGTTACATGGGTAAGCAGAGATACAAAGGGGATCAAAGAGGGGGTCAGTCAAAGATACCCAGATAATGAATACTTTAATTTATTTTAGCAATTTCTCCTTTGTGCAAATTAATTTTTCTACTCAGTTTTCAGGAGGTTGACTTGATCACTTCTGGTTTCATGCATGATGATCCAAACAAGGGGAGTTATCAAAAAGGCTTGTATAACTGTTGACAGTAAACTGAGAAGCCTCCTGTGACTTAACAAAAGCTACCATAGCAAAACTGCTCTCTTGGGAAGTCACTTCAAACTTTAAATGTGTTAACCTGGATGTAATTTCCAGCCTAAACAGTAGACATATTGGAAGCAAACAAAGAACCCAGGGCTGTAAAAAAAATTTCCTAAAGTATTTCCAAGAAGAAAGGAGCGGATAAGATCACTTCTTAAGATCAAGGGGACAGGGAAAGAATTAAGTAGGGATCTAAGCTGAGTCAAGAAAAGGAATTCCTTCATTTCTTTCCCCCACAGTTGTAGTCCAGAAGCTATCAAGGTCAGACAGGAACAAGGATGAATGAATAAATGCCTCCTAATGGATTATCAATAATTTTTAAGGAGGAAAGCACCACCAATTTCTTTCTTCCTGAGATCAGCCCATTCCCTAGAACTGCTTTGTAAACAGTTGAACAGCTAGTTAACATTTTGCTTGAATTCCTTTCCTCCTCATTGTTCACAGAAGCTAAAAATGGCTCCCTTCTACATACATTTATGTACATTTCACCCATGAATGACATTCATTTGAATTAGACATTATTTTCTTCTGTTGTTTTATTATTTTAGTAAATACTGAATGTTAATAAAACAAGGCAAGTGTGCTTTAAGAGTGTATTTCCCCACTCAATGGGGAAATTTTGCCAAATGGTGATATTGGAAAGCTAAGGTGCTGTAGTGCTGAACTGGAGAGCTTAAGGCGCTGAACTAGGAGCAGAGAAATCTAGAGTCAAGTCCATAATCAACCACAGGCCTCACTGGATGCTTTTAAGGCAATCACTCTTTCTTAGCCCAGCCTACCACAGAGTAACTTTTCAATGATTAGATTAAACAAATGCTTAAATATCTCAACTGTAATAAAACATGTATATGAATAATATCAATTAAGAGAGAGGCTGAGTTTGTACAATATACTTAATCTGGTTTGCATCATTTATTTTTCACATTTTGGAACCGCCCACCTCCTTCACAGAAGAACAAATATATTGAACCTTAAACTAACCAAAGATGCTGGGTTTATACAACACTTTATGCAAAAAAATCCTGTAACCAAGATTAAAAATTAGTTTTTGCATATTCTATAAATGGACTAAGCACTAAGCCCTTACCTGATCCAGCTAGTACATTGAGTGAACTCAGCAAGGCAGTGCAATATTGTCAGTTTTTCAAATTCATTGTAACGTTTAGTTAGAACACAGGAAATTAGCAACTATATATTGTCTTTTAGAGCAGACTTCCCCAACTTGGGACCCTTCCAGTTGCTGGGCTTAGTTCCACAATTCTCAACCAGCATGGCTCTGTGGAGAATTCTGGATGTTGATGTCCATAATTCTGGAGGCATCCAAACAAGTGAGTTTTTTTTTCTGGAGTAATTTGCTGGAATCCTGAGAACAATCTATTTTTCTAGAACAACACTTCACACTTTTTCTGGCATTAAAAAGAGCGAGCAGATTCCCTGTTGATTTATTCATACAATCAAATTATTCCCTACAATGTCTAAACTATTTACCAAGGTTGGTGCCATTGGGGAAGGCAAAGCCCTTATTTTGCAGAATGATAGGGAGACTTCTCAAAACAGGATGGTTAGCTCAATGGATGAATGAATAATATGCTTTACTATCCAAAGAGGTGGCTTGCTGTTGCCATAAATCTATTAAATTTCTTAACCACACTGTGGATATCATGAAAATACAAACTATTTCTCACCTTACGTCGTTCTTCAGCAGCTTCTAGCTTCTTCTGGATCTCCTCCAATGAAGGGTCACGCCGCCGAGGCAGGGAGGCATTGAATTCAGGGATTCCATCGAAGGACGGTGGCTTAAGGATAACCTCAAAGGATTGTCCTGAGGTGCGCTTGTTGAGTTCAATGACCTCCATGTCAGATATGACACACCAGGTCAGATCTACAGTGTCTACTAAACAAAAGGGGGAGAAAAGCTGAAGAATCAGTATGCCAAGAAGCACTTAAACCACCAAGGGGCACATTTACTCTAGGCCACAGGGAAAACTACTGGAAATCTGTATCTCTTGGGGGATCTGAAGTTTCTCCTGCAACACTGAGATCTTTTGGTGCAGACATGATGGGATTCATCCACAAAGAAGTAGGCTTGAAAGAAAAGGGTTTCTAAGTTTGGAAATCAGTGTGTGCAAAATCCCTTCTTTGATGCCTATTCTTCCATCATGCTGGCAAATGACATTGAGCCAGAGATAAAAATGAAGCAGCAATATATTTCTTCTTAAAGGCTAAATTCACACAACACATTTTATTGGCTCAGCTAGAAATCTAGCAGCTGCACTGGAGCTACAGGAAAGTTAGTTAGCTTAGCTGTTTTTGCAAAAAGAAAGGAAGAAAAGAAAACAAACAAACAAAAACACAAACTGTAATTTTCTTGGCAAGATAATATTAGTTTCCACTCACCTTCATATTTATAGGACGGTTTATTTAAAGGATCTGAGAGAAAGCAGGAACAGAAGAGGGACACCAGGGGGAGCTCTTTCATTTTTTCTTTGTAGGCTGTGTGAAACAAGAAAATTAAAACACAATCACAAAGAGGAGGTTTTATCAGCAATTTCCCTGGCATTTGTTCCTGGCCTTGGATTCCCCCGCTTTCTTGCTCATCTCATAGCATATATGGAAAGGAATGGAGGAGGAGGGAGAGACAAAGAGCTGCTATTGGCTTCATTTTCATATGCAGAGTTCTGCTAATGCTTTTATACAAATCCATTAATACAGTTGCATTTGAAATGCTGTGTGTCCAGATCTGGTGACTGCATCTCAAAAGGAAGTTCTGGAACTGGGGAAAGAGAGGAAACAGGCACCCATATAGACAGTAGACAAATCAACCAGTCAATTTGGTGCCCCATGGTCTTTAGAAGTTTTCCAGCAAATTTGCAAGGAGAGAAATTAAATAGATGATTGATCTGAATTCCTCTAGGCATGGGAGGAGGGGAAATCTCTCAATGATTTCTCCATTTCCCCTGAGCTATGCCAATTTCATTACTGCTAAAACATTCCCATGGGGGAAAAATATACTCTTGATATCTTCCTTGGGGATTTAACTAAAGCATGGGAAGCCAAGGAGACAGTGGATGTCATGCAGATGTCAGCGGATGTCATGTTCGGAGTCTGAATCTGAGGAGGAAGACGAACAGCTGACAGGGAGTAGGGGCTCCGCTGTGGAGAAAACTGGGGAAGGGCAAAGTCTGGCTGGGCAGAGCGGGGGAGAGGTAGAACAAGGGAGTTCAGAGGAAGACCCAGGCCCACCCCCTCTTCATCCTAGGGCATGCAGGGAGGAACGTGGGTTGCGTGGCTTACGGGGGAGGAAAGAGCCCTGATTCCCTTCATTAGCCACAGCTGAGAAGAGAGTTTAAAAGAGATGCATGCTGAGTGCAGCATCTGTGGGGAACAAATCTGAGTTTATCTTGTGTTGATTTTGTTTATCTGCGTTCCTGGCATCCTCCCAACGGCATTGAATTACTACCGTTCCTTCATGTCTGGAATTCCTTCTCTTGCCCTGCCGGACTAATTACCTCATTTTGCCTTGATTGGACTTGTAGTTAGTTTTTGTTGACCATGTTTTGGACTTGATTCTCTGTAGCCAAAGGCTGTTCCTGGGAGAGTTTTTCTTCAGACCAGAAAGTAACCAGGACATTGGGGGCAAAGTTGGAGCTAATAAAGGGACTCCTACTGATTATCTGATTGTGTTGCCTTTGTGCCTCACCCTGGGTAATCACAGCAGATCTCTGATGTGAGAATGGAAGAGTGAAAGACAGGACCCTCACACATGCCATCTCCTTTTTTGGCCGCTTTACAACCAAACCAGTGGACATGCACTATCCGCCAGCTGTGAGAATGTCACTAGGATTCTCTTTTCCTTTGAAAGGATTTGCAGAAGCAAATGTGCCAGCCAGCATCAAATTAAATAAGAACTGGCAGGAGACATTGGAGAATTTCTCTATGGAGACAATTTCTCAATGAAAGTTAAAAAAAAGAGAGAGAGAGATACAGAAAAGTAGAATTCTTTGCTGCCAGATAGGGTCGATCTGATTGCTCTCTGATTAATTTAGTGCAGCGGCTGGCTGGGAAATTTTGGGAATTGAAGTCCAGGCATCTTAAAGTTGCCAAATTCAAATCACAGTAGATTAATGGCCCTTTGTGTGGGTACAGTGTGTAAACAGAGCCATTTTCCCTTATGTGGGTTTTTCTTAAATTTCCCAACTGCCAAATGTAGGTGATAAGAGAAAACTGATAAGAGAAAACTGCATCCATGTGAAATCTGCTGCTCCTATCCTGTTAGGCTCTGTGACTTCTCTATTTCCAAAGGTCACCATCCAGTGGGAAACCTTCCTCCAATCCCAGAAGCGATGCAGAGATAGGATGGTCATGAGGTTGAGGGGTAGCTATTTTCCCTGTTATACGGTGCAGAGTTTAGCCTGAGAAAGCCAAAAAGGTTGGTTCTCCTTGCAGATCTGGTAAGACTGCTGAATGGCTTAGAAAAATGTCCAGTAGGCTTAGAAAAATGACTCAGTCTGGCTTTTGCACTGGCCAATAGTCATGCAAACCTCCGAAAGCCCAATAATCACAATCCCTGGCTATTCCTACAGGGAAAAGGAAGAAAATGATAATATAGGAGAAAAACCAGAGATGGAAGAGTGGTGCCAAAACAAGCCTGAATTGGCCAATGAGTACTGAGCTGACCCCATTTTCCTGTGCCACTAAAAGCATGGGCAGTGAAGTTTCAGTCTAAAGCAGGGCTGTCAAACTCCCAGAGCACGGACTGGATACATCATGTGCTGACCACGCCCACGCCCGGTTCAGCAAAGTGGGGGGAAAGTCCCGATACATCACATGACAACAACATGACAATGGGAGTTTGACACCCCTGGTCTAAAAGGGTTATCCTACTAAAAAGTCATGCAACTATAACCCCTGCAGAACTAAGAGTGACGTTTATACTATGTTCAAAGGTCAATGGAGGAAAGCCCTGAAAGGGGAGCATTTCCATACCTGCCAAGGTCATGGTTTCTGCTGTTCTTAGTGTCCTGCTGCTTTGGTGGCTGTCAGAGGGGAAGATCACCACTGGTGGAGAAGAGCCTTCCTGCAACCTGAGGAGACAAGCAAAAGACAAAGCAACACATGAGTGAATTTCAATTTGCTTCTGTCCTTTTAAGGCAGGAGTCCCCAAACTTGGCAACTTTAAGACTTGTGGGCTTCAACTCCCAGAATTCCTCAGCCAGCTATGCTAGCTGGAGAATTCTAGGACTTGAAGTCCACGAGTCTTAAAGTTACCACATTTGGAGACCTCTGTTTTAAGGAAACAAGGAGTGGGATTTGCAAGGGGATGCAATATTCAAGACACTACAAGTCACGTGCTCAAAAGTGAATTTCCCACAAAGATCTTAAGCTGTTCACCCCAGCAGCTTCACGGTCCTTCCAGTGGGCATTAGATTCAGTCCAGCTTTGTTTTATCTCCCCAATTTTCCTATGTTCCATTTAAGCATAGATAGAAGTCGAAGAAGCACACTAAGCAATGCTGAGTCAGGGCCATTTGAGAGTTTGAATCAGTCTTGGAACACATTGGCACTGTGTCTGGGGTGACTTGAGTGCATGAACACAGCTCTCACAGACAGGGAGAGAGAATGCAGTTCAAACAATAGGACATTTTCAATAGAAGAAATAGCAGATGGGACTGCTCCACCCAGAAGCAATTTAGGTCCCTGCCTTTTAAGAAATCTGTAGAGATCTTGAAAAAGGGTTGGCAAACAGAGCCCACTGGGTGCAGGTATGGTGCTCAGACATACAGTGGCCTAGCATATGTGCAAATTCAGATGACTGTAATTTATTCATCAAACCATGATTACATGAATCAGATCATAATGCAATGGGGAGGAAGAATAACAAGAAAATTGGGAACACATTTTTTTAATAGTCAAGCCAGTTTAAGATATGGGAGTAAATTTCCAGCTGAAAGAATCATTCAGTTCTGTGTGAACATGACACACAGGTGGAACACAAGAGTTGTTTTAGATTCAGTCCCCTTCATATAATGTAGGCTAATGCCTTGCTTTAGCAATGACCATCTTGATGTATATGCATGGATACTTCCAGATGCTGTTACAAGAAATGCTGGGAAAAAGCAGTGTTCCATACATTCATTCTTAGTTCATTTGATTTGACCCAGCTTTTGTGAAATCATAAGGATCATCCTACTTACTAATTACAAGACCCAATAGGTTGCAGCAGTGAAGAAGAAACTTCCGAGTTTACAGTGAGCATAAGTTGGAAAATGAACTCTTAATCCATTTCTATAAGCAATACATCAATTGGACTTTGAACTACAAGGCTACAATAAAACTACAATAAAACTAGAACTACAATAAAAACATTAATCAGGTGGCTTTTTCTCAACCATCTGGAGTTATGTAATTCTCAATCTTTAAAAAAAAATCATTATTAATCCCATTTGTGAAAGAATTCCATTTGCCTGGAATTCTCAGTTACGTCTCCTTGAGCCAGGATCCCCAACCTCCGGGTCCAGAGACCGGGCCGCACAAAATCCATGGGATGCAGGCAGCATGTGAAACCACGCCCCCTCCGGTCCACAAAAAAAACCTCTCTCCATGGAACCGGTCCTTGGTGCCCAAAAGGTTGGGGGCCACTGTTGCTGAGCACAGAATATTTGCAGCGGGTAGTACAAAAGAACGATGGAGTACAGAACTAGAGATCCAAAAAGGGGGGTTAGATTTTAGCTCAATTCAGAAAGTCAAATCTGCTAAACTGGAGTGGGGATGTATTTCCAGGGCTGCTTGCTTGCTCCCAAAAAACATTCTGTAAATCAGTTTTAGACCTGCGTATAGGAACAATGCTGTATTTATTTCCCAAAACCAAATGAGGATTGTTCTTGCGAGAAGAACCACATGTTCAGAATCACTTGCCCCTCTCCCCATGATAACTTCCCAGGCGGGGGCCATGACACTGAGAAAGACAAAGGTGCCTCTTAGGATTGATGTTAGTTCAAAAATGAATGTATTTTTTTTTCTTTTTACCTGCTTGAATTAACAACAGCTAACAAATACAACACCCAAAAGTCCTCTTGTTAAATGTTAAGCCTCTAGAATTTGACTGGGGTTTGCACACAATCTCAGAAAAATTCCTGCTGCTCCACTTGGAAGACATGTTCTTCATGCAAAACTTCATTCCTCTCACAGCATCGCCAGTCTCCCTGTCTCTGTCCCCACCTCCTTCTGCCTACCTAGTAGTCTTAAAAAGCTCTTCTTCCTTCATGTAAAGGAAATCTGTGTTTCTAAAAATGCTGTTTTGTCACCGCAGCCCCCTTCCTTTTCATCCAAGACCTATTAGCGGACATCATTCGGTCCCCAAGATCCACGGCTTTTCTTTCCTTTGTTAGGAGATCATGTGCTCAACACTTTCACCGGCAGCTCTGGGGACTGGCTGAGATCTCCCCACCGCCTCTCATCACCATTATTCCTTTATTGCTAAGACCCCCCCCAAGCTTTGGTTCCTTGGAAAGCACTTGGATCAAGAAGCTGGCTCGGGAGGTGTGGGAGGCGAACCCACAGAGGGAGCCCTAGGCTTGGAAAGAGAAACGCTGCTGTCTTTCCAATGGTTCCACCAGGCATGCTGTGTGGCGCTTGGTCGATAAGGGAGGGAGGGGGGAGGTGGAAGCCACAGCCCTGTACTGTATAATATGGGATGAGCTCACAGCAGCTGAAAGCAGGCAGGGAGGAGGAGAAAGAGGAGGGCATGATAAGGACCTTACACTGCAGCCTCGTCCGAAAAGGACAAGCTGGAGAACTTGCGGACATTTTGCATCTGTACAAAATGGGCTTATTTCATTAACAATCAGACACCTTTCACTCTCCTGAAACTAAGTGCTCATATGTTTCCAAACACATGTACCATACAGCCATAACACAGAAGGACCCTGTTATCTCCGCTGTGCCATTTTTAATGTCAAGCAAAATCTTATCTATTTCTTCCCTTTGGTGTTCTTTTAGATTTCTTTTTTTTTAACCCAACAACCTGCATTCATACTTTTTAGATCTTTACACTGCACACTCCCTTTACTTTGTCTTTATTTTGATTTTGCTCTGTGCCTTTTCTTTTATCTTTGACTTTGTTCTTTTATTTGGTGGTTGTGCAAAGCTACTCAAGAGGTGTGGTGGGGCTGGACTGCAGGGTTAGTAATAAAGAAGTGAATCGATTTCCACACAAATTTTTTTTTAAATTAAAGAGAAAACAGCTGTT
Source organism: Naja naja (assembly GCA_009733165.1). Lineage (NCBI taxonomy): Eukaryota > Metazoa > Chordata > Lepidosauria > Squamata > Elapidae > Naja > Naja naja. The sequence continues at coordinate 28,385,556 of CM019148.1, read as the reverse complement.
CCTCCCCCTTCAGTAACTATTCCATCCCACACCCATTTGAGATAAATGCCATGGAAGTGGGAGAGGCCTCTCAGCCTTCATCTCCAGATGTGGGAGGGAAAAAGAGAGAGAAAAAGTCACACGCTGATTCCTATTTTTCTAAAAATATATACAAAATAAAACCCACCATTACTAATGTATATCACAGGTTCATCACACAGGTATGAATGCCTGCTTTCTCTCCTTTAAATGTTTCCATTCTTATTTTTACCAATAACTTGGCATCTCTCCCTTTTCCAGGCAAGACTCTGCCCACCCCTGACAAATAATTACAGTTTTTGTTCGGCATTTTAAGAACTGACTAGGAGGGAGAAAAGATGGAGGACTGGCCTTCCTTCGGATATCACCAATGAAATCAAAAGGAAAGAAGCAGTGAGGGAAGGAAGCCTCATGGCTCTCCCGCCATGAGATTACCCGTAGCAAAAACATTATCTGCAAATATAAATGAAAGGAGAAGTGAGCAAAGGCTTGGAGCTGAACATGCTGTGCTTACTTACTTCATGCCACAGATTTTATTGCTTTATTGTTTATTGCTACATGGGAGGAATTTCAGTGTAGGCAGGAAAGATTACATTTGCTGTCCACCTGCATTTGATAACATGTGACTTGTTGGGAAACCCATAACCAATCAAAGCATCCCATGTGTGCACTTGTCATTTCCAATCATTCTTTTCTGCCCTGGAGCTATTTGGAAAGCACTCTGCACATGATCCCAGCTTCTTTATCACTGTAATGCTTCACATTTGCCAAGGTTGTCTGATAATGATTAAAACAGAGTCCTCAGGAAGAAAACCCCTCTGATGGTTGACTGATATTAAGCCCTGAGGCTTCCTCACCTTTTATTCTAATCAGAGCACCTTCAAGATACGAAAAGCATAAAGTATAGAAGCGGGCTGATCAGCATCAGTGAAATCTGGGGTGAAAAGGGGATCATATCATGAATTGGGAAAGTTTCAACCAGAAATGGAATCAAAAGACTGGAATAGTCTATTGATGTCCATAGAGAGTCAGAGGTACTTTTTGGGATTGGGGGCAGTAGGCGGAGAAAAAAAAACTAAATCTGGCGAAGAACTGCTATAGAAAGATTCAGCCAATGAATAATAACATTTAGCCTAAAGAAACCAGGGTTGGGGCTATGGGTGAATTATACAAGTCACAGAAAGAGCATTTCCAAATTAACAGAGCTAACTTTATACCGATATTAGAAGACTATAAAAACTCCACAACTCTCCCTTTGGGGAATCTGCTAGCTTGTCTACCAAGAAAACCAAATTTGACCACTCCTATTTTAAAAATCTATTTCTTTTTACAGACATGAAGAAGTTCAGGTGCTTTTCTCTTTTGGGGGGAGTGGTGGTGAGAGTTAATCTTGAATTTTCTGGGTAAGAACAGCTTTAGAAAAACTACTAAAGCAACCTCCCTTGACCACAGTAAATTTATGCAGCCATTCCTCTGGTTTCTAAGGTTTCAGCAATAAGTAGCCCAGGTTGAAGACAAGAAACTTTCTATCAACAAAGAAATAATAAAGAGAGAAAGCCAAGATGTTTCAGGAACCTGAATTCCACATCCAATTAACTGGACTATTCTTTCCTCCCTTCTGAAAGCATTGTGCCATAAAAGCAGCCTTGCCCGTTGTTAGCTTGTCTGGATCATGGTGAGTTCATTACAGATTTGCAAGAGAAGAAACAACTGTGAAAGGGAAGAAAGAAATGTCTGTAACTATCCACTGCCCCCCCCCAACACCCAGATCTCCAAAGCAACCCTATTTGTCCCTGTGATAATACCCATGTTCTCCTTTTGAGGGAAAACTTGTGGTATTTAAGATTAAAATATAACCTCACACAGAATGGGGGCATTGTCTCTAAATGGACTCTATTTCATGAAAGCTGCTGTCATATAAATGTTTGTTTTCAAGGTTTTACTAGACTTTACTGTTGCTGTCTGGAAGCTGTTTTCCACAATGTTGCTGCTCTAAAATTACTGTTCTCTCTCAGCCCAACATCCCAAGGGCTTCAGATTTTAGAGTGCATCACAGGACACTAAGCAGGTCATGTGAAGTGTATTACAACAAGTAATAGGAAGCAGCTATTTCTTGGTATGGGGATGGTTAAAAATGCAATGATATAAAACAAGAAAGTGTTAAGAAGGAACAGGAGGGATAAGGGACTTTGAGGATAGGGGAGAAAAAAGAAAATAAATCTGTTTTGATAATATATTCAGTATCAGTACAGAAAGAAAAAAAGTACTAAATATTCAGAGTTGGAAGAATGATGTCACCAATAAAAGGAAAGCAAGATGCAGAGACAGAATGTGTTTATGAAAATACTAAAACAGACATTAATATGTCAGATATGCAAAGAGGCAATTGAAGATCTGAATAGGATAGAAAGACCAGAAGAAACCAGTCTTAAGTGCTGGTTTCCAAAAGCCAACAGTAATATTCATGGATCCTGCTCATCAGTCTTGTCTGAACGTAGCCCCTTACTGGCATTCCTTATTTTGAAAATCCAGCTGATATAACATTTATTCTTTCCTCCATTTGCTCAGCCTCCAGTTCCTAATGGGACCCTTTCTTAATCCTGCTGCACTTACCTCCTTTTAAGTTCAGTGCTTGGCTCAGCCGCTCCCAGCTTCTCGTTTGCTTCTGTTCAGGGAGTGATGCTAAAAGATCCACTTAGCATCCACCAGGCTGCCAAGTTCACACCATGACATCATTTCTGAGCCAGCTGATTGGCTAAGATAATGAGGCAGCTGATTGGGCAGCATCTTCTTGGGAAGAAGGAACTGCCTGAGTAATCTCTTGATGAGCCAGGTGGGTTGAGGATGATGTCACACAAAAGATGTGATTTTCTTCAGATGAAGAAGGAAACAGCAGTAGCCCTGCTTCAAAAGGATGCATCATAGAAAATCTAAGCCACCCACATCACTGCTGTCAAGACAAGCCTCCATCCTCTATGGCAACCTAGCTATTGTTATCCAAGCTAATTACAAGGGAGGGAGAGTGAAGCCTGGACCAGAAATTTGCATATCTACATCTTTTATACAGGAAGAATCTCTACAAAATCAAGACAGAGGATGTTTGGAGGAAAAATGAATTTTATTTTACAATTTAAGGGGAAGTTGGCTGAAGTGGGAGTGGAGATTCTTTTTTTAAATGTATTTGATGACTGAGTTCACCCCAGTTGCTGTATTAAGTTAAAATGGGCTTGGATGTTTAACCATTCAGCATCTTGTGTCAATGCATCCTTTGTCTTAGCAAGTTGTATGAGCCAAACCAAATCAGCCATATAAATTGAGTTAGGCTTTTAATGTTTTGTGTGTGAACCCACCCAGCCCTAGTATGTGTATAACATTATATGTACTGCAGTTACATGCTATGAAGGATAAGACCATGGGAACTTCTGGGTGAAGGACATTCTCAGTAATCACAGCTCCACAGCAGATCTATTTTAAGAGCATTTGTCAGAATTGCTATATATATGAGTTTCTGTAACATGATTTGCATACCTGCTAAATATGGTTATTTCATATCAATTTATATCACTGCCCAATTCACCAATGTGATTCTTGACAGTTAACAGGAATTAAAACACAATAAAAAAATACACAGTATACTAAAGAAATAAAAAATACTGTTCCAGCAAGCTAGCACAAAATGAGTCCTGAACCTAACATTCACCAATAGTGTAGACTCAATTACTCTCCTGGCCTCTCCTGCCAGGGAAAACAATTAAGTCTTCAAGGTTTTTCAAAAGGTGAGCAGAGTCAGTGCCAGGTGAACCTCGGGTGATATGGTATTCCAGACAGCAGGAGCAGCTACAGAAAAGGTACACCTCCTGGGTCCCATTAGATGACAATTACTAATAAATGAGACTCAGTGCATGCCCCTCCTGCCCAGATTAATGGGAAGAGTAGGAGCCATGGGAGTAAGGTGGTCCCTCAGATACTCTGGCCTCATGCTATGTAGGGCTTTAAAAGTGTCCATCAGTCTGTCAAGGCTCCGACTAATGAATCCAAGCAAATCAGAGCTCTGAGACTTGAATCCACCTCAAGGAACTTCTTTATTGAGTGCATCATATTGTCACAGATTAAAGGAAAACAAACTCTAAATAACTCCCGCAGTTTCGGTATACAGTAATTAAAATAGGAAATAACTCCATCTCCAAGTGTCATAGGTCACATTGGACAATTAGTTTAATTGGCGGGCTCTCCAGTCACTCCTTCCCCGACCTTGTCTGTTACCAATGGAGATGACCTTGATTCCCATGAGAAAGCTCTCTGTTTTGTCTAGTAACTTGTTCCAACCTCTTTCCTCCTTCCTCTTCTGTGTGGCAACTGAGGAACAGTAAAATGGCTTCTGCCAGGTTCGGTTCAAAGTTGAGCCATTATTTGAATCACATCCAGTGCAGCTCATGGAGCACAAGTAGAAATTCTGGGATGTCCAAGGGCAAAGTGAGATAGCCCCATAACTGCCTGTGTCATTGCACTCTAGAGCAAATGAATCTTCTGGGTGTTCTTCAAGAACAGCCCCATGTAGAGTGCAATGTAGTAATCCACTTGGGAGATGACCAAACACAAATGATGGAGCACAATGCCTCCTGCTCCAAGAAAGGGCACAATTGGTATACAAAATAAAATTATACAAAGAACAAGAGCTTTGAACCCAGAAGGAACCACAAATTGCACACCAATGCTGTCTGGGGTAGTGCAACACCATCCAGAGCTAAGGGTGGAAAAATTCCCAGATCCAGGAAGTCCTAACATCCAAACAGGGGTGGTATTCAGGGGGTTCAGACCAATTCTTGCGTCCCATGTAGAGAAAATTTTGATTGGTTCACCAAACTGGGAGGGAAAATGACTGGCCCTGCCCCCCGCCTGCCTGGTCGCCCCACCTCCCAGGTCGCTCATTGCCCCGCCCAACTGCTCTGCCCCACCCACCGGGTTGCCATTCAAGGTGAGGAGGCTGTATCACTGGGATCCGTGCTGATCAGCTGGGAGGCAGCAAGGAACCAGCAGCTCCGATCTGGGAAGCTAATCAGTCAGTTCAGACAGACCTTACAACTTCACGAGATCTTTTTTTCTCCGAGAAGTTGGAAGGTCTGACTGAACTTTTTTTAAACTGGTAGTCACATGGTCTTCTTTTGTTGCCCTGCACACAGGAGAACAGAGCTGGAAAGCAGGTTAGTGAGGGAATTGTAGGTGTTCTGGAATGGGGTGGAAGTGAGGATTTTGCATTATAATGCAAAGTTCTCACTTCCACCCCATTCCAGATCCATCATAAAGTTACTCCTCCTTGCTAGGACTGAGCTGAAACCAGGGGTGGGATCCAACAGGGTTAACTACCGGTTCGGTGATTTATAATGTGCTTCCCTGCATGCTACATGTGCGTGTAAATCTTCATCAGCTTGCTGCCTGGACAGCTGAGCAGCGCTGCGTGCAGGGAAGCAACATTTGAAAAAGCACTTTTTTCCTGCTTTTTCAATGGCAGCTGTGCCTTGCACGGCAGCTGAGGTTGAAAAAGCAGGAAATAAAAGACAGGTAAGAGCCCGGGCGGGCAGGTGGGCCAAAACAGCAGCAGACATAGAACCGGTTCTATGTCTGCTGCTCTTCAGAGGTACCGATTCTACAGAGCCGGACAGAACCGGTAGAATCCCACCCCTGGCTGAAACCTGTTCTTCCCCATCCAGGCCCCCATATTCTCCATACACTGAGCTTCCACACCATTATTTGGTCAAATGGAACAGAATATACAGCTGTGAATAACATCTCATCACTCATTTCATGTAGATGCTAAACATAAGTGGGGAAAGTTAAACCCTGTGGCATCTCAAATAAGAGGGGCAGATCTCCCTGGTCCTAGTATCTGAGCGACACAGGAGGGAGGGAAGGATCTTCTTCTTACTCCTGGTTTCAATTAATAGGGGATCCAGGGCAGCGCCAAATAATTTAGTTGCCAAAATTGGAGAAGAGGCCAGTTTCCATTTATTCTTTATGTCGGCCTGCCAATGCTTTAGCCATATCAATCTACAGGCGGTAACTTGAGATGCGATGGACCTCGCTGAAAATTTGACCGAATTGAAAGTTGCATCCGCCAAAAACTCAGCGGCTGCTATCAATTTGGTGATGTCCTGGTTGGCTCTGACATTTGAATTTGGTATGGTGTCCCTCAAGTGACGTAGCCACCTGAGGGAGGCCCTAATGAAAAATGACGCGGCTGTTGCTGCCTTAATGGCCCACGCATCTGATTGATGTGCCTTCCGAAGAGCAATCTCAGCCTTCCTCTCCTCTGATTTAAAGGTGTCCACCACCTCAGTGGGAACCATGGAGGACGATGCTAGGGCAATTACTGGCTCGTCTACTTCAGGGATATTCAAGGAATCAGAGAATTCCGGATCTAAATTAAAGATTTTTTTATCAAAATTAGTGGGTGCTGGATATGTTGCTGCTGAGGTCCATTGTTTCTGGATCAGTTCTGAGAACATCCGGGGAACTGGAATAATATCAACCTCATTTATGGGTTGTGAGAAATTTAAGTCTTCTGACTCTTCTGTGGGCACTGTTTGCTGGTCAGAAGAAGACTTATCAATGCGAGCTGTGGTTTTGGCTTAAGTAGGAGTCACTTGAATAATTGTGGACGAAAAAGCCCTATAAAGGTAGGCTGGTCTGGCTTAACATCCTCGTCATCAGACATGCCTCTCTCTAGGGGCTCCGCCTCTAAGGGGTCCTCACTATCCTGGACGGAGACCGTGTCTGCTTGTTCCAGTTGATCCATACCTTCTCCCTCCTCTTGAACCTCTTGTGAATGTGCATGTGAAATTATAGAAAACTCCCCTTGGGGAGGTACCTGAGGGTAATGTAGATCAGTTCTGCCTAGCAACCTCACTGAGTGAGAGTCACATTCCGAGATTGGAGGTTGTGTGGCCATGAGGGATTGTTGCACGCCCACTGCGATGCCCCTGCGAATTGCCAACTCCATCCATGCCTTCATTGTTTCCGGGATCTCCTCTGGAAGCAACTCTTCCTGGCGTAGGCCAGCTGCCGTAGGAGTGAAAGTTGCTTCAGGGGCCCTTCTGGATGTCTGAGCACTCGATGTTACTGAGGCGATTGGTCAAGGAGGCATGGAGTGGTCTAGAGGTATAGGAGTGGTAAGTGGCTGATGGTGTGGGACGTGGGCAGGGGTCTGGGAAACTCTTTCAGGTTCCCTTGTATTCTTTTGAATTTGCTTTTCCAGTGCCTCTTGACGTCTGGTTGCATCTTTTAATGCCGCCTTTGAGGGGTCCTTGGGTTTGTTGGATTTATCCTGGGTCCGTGCTCAGCTAAATCTACTTGCCATTGCAGTTGGTTAAAGTAGCTCAGAAATCTGGGAGAAACTGTAATTAAAATAAAAATAGGTAAATAATACTTATTATTGTTGTTGTTATTGTTGTTATTGTTATTGTTATTATTATATTTGAGCTGGAAGAGTTCTCAAATAATGATAAATAGTATGTATACAGGAATACACCTACAGATCTGTACTGATATGTAGTTGATTGGAAGAATTAAGGCCTCAAAAGAACTTCCAAGTTCAAATTAGAGAACTTCAATTAGGGCAACAAGTCCAATTTATAAGCCCTTAGCAGCTGGTCCCACAGGCCTCAGGTCTGAGTAGCAGCTGATAATGCTGATGCTGATGCTGTGCTATATTGGGATTAACTGTGAGCAATTAATTAAGTAATCTCCCAAACCAAAGTTAAAGGGAGTAGAAGTTCTTTTATTCCTTTGCCCTCCGAATAGAGTGCCCCAGGAAGATAAGCCTCTCAACAGTAATTTTGAAATTATCCAGCAAGGGCTCCACGAATTGCGAGGATAAGGCCCTGGGTGGTGGGGATGTGCACCAAAATGGCGGAACGACCCCAACTCAAAATGATGCCAATATGTTTGTTTGGTGCCACGCACAGCAAAATCACACCGCCCACGCTTACGAGCGGTGAGCTGCGATAAACCGCGGATGGGTGAATCAGGACTCCAATGCCCCTACCCCCACATTCTCAGTGGGGAAGATTGTGATCACCATAAGGAGAAAGAAAGACTATTGCGCCTGTATGGCTGGTGCAAGAAGGAGAATGCAATGGCAAGGAGGGAAGACATGAAGCTCCTCTGATTTTTTAAAAGAGGATTCCAAGCCTCTTTGAATAAGCGCCAGGCAGCCGAAACGCTGGAGGCGAGCCGCAAAAATCGCTAACTGCTGCTGCAAGCGCAAGCGGTCTAAAAACAAATTTTGAAGCCAATTTTGGGGACTTTAGATCAAATTGTTAGGAACTGTTAAGGAAGCCAATCAGGGAAAAAGTTAAATGAACTAGCCAAGTTTTACCTGCTCTGACCAAGGAAAGCTGCCTATTGAACCAAAGGCTGAGCTAAAACTGGGGACATAGGAGGAATAAGAATATCCTTCAGTTAAGCCCAGCCTATCAGAGCAGAGAGACTAAGCACCTCCCACTCTCTGGATGCTCGGAGCAGCTCAATGGAGAAACCGGAAACTGCAAGTTCTAGTCCCACTTTAGGCACAAAGCCAGCTGGGTGATCTTGGGCCAGTCACATTCTGTCAGCCCTAAGAAGGAGGCAATGCCTAAACATTTCTGAAAAAAATTTGCCAAGAAAATTGTAGGGACTTGTCCAAGCAATCTCCAGGAACTGGACATAATTGAACGGAAGAAATTTATTGCCAACAACTTTAGAAATAAACCTATCAGCAACTCCACCCATCTCTAGTCAGTGATTGAGAGGTTCTCTGTAAGAACTGTGAGAACTTTTGTGAGATTTGGACAAAAAGGTATGCTGTTTCAATTCCTCTTTGACCTCACTCATTTTTCCCCTTCTTAGCTTAGGTCAAAATTGCCTTCTAGAGTAATTGGAATGTTCATGTTCAAAGGCAGAGGACCAGATTAAAAGCATAGAAGAGGATTATTTCCTTCATGCTCTATTTCACTTCTCAAAACTATTTAAAGGGCTGTTACTGGAAATGGAGCAAGGAACTACTAGATCTAGCAAACTACTCATCTAGCAAAGTTCATGCAGTTTTTAACTACCATAACTATCCCTATTTTACACACAAGGATACGGTATGCATCCCTTTTTCCCCTAGGTCTGTATAGAAGATGCAATACATAATACCAAATGGGGAGCCATTCTTTCTTTCTTTTTTAATTTATCTTAGAGCAGCTGCACTGCCAGTAGATCTGTCTGTTCATCAAAACACTTCTGATCATTAAGAACATTTTGTGAAGTTGTTCTGATTATCAGCTTGTATTGAAAAGCTATATTGAAGACAGTGGTGGGATTCAAAAATTTTTACTACCGGTTCTGTGGATGTGGCTTGGTGGGCTTGGCTTGGTGGGCATGGCAGGGGAAGGATACTCTAAAATCTGTGGTTCTGTGGTACCAGTTCTGTGGGCGTGATGTGGCTTGGTGGTGGCGTGGCTTGGTGGTGGCATGGCTTGGTGGTGGCAGGGGAAGGATACTGTAAAAATCATTCCTCCCACTCACTAACCTGCTTTAAGCCATGGTTTTAAGGATGTTATTGAATGCATCAAAACTGCCTGGGCTTAGCTAAATCAGGCTAAACAGACTAAGCAGATTATAAGTGTACTGTGTAGAGTGTGAACTCAGCCTCTCTGTGCCAAACGTATCACTTTGACATTGTACGTTATATAACTCAATAGCCCTCCTACAGCAAGAAACTAGACGTTAGGAGCAGAAGTCCTTTCCGTAATAGATTATTTTCTTTTCACAAATGTTCTGCCAAAAGATCCAGATTGTGTAACTGTCGCTTGATGTATCCTGGCAGCTAAAAGCTGAGGAGAAGAAGAGGAAGATGATGATGAAAAAAAGATGAAAAACCAGCCTTGGAAAGTTCAGAGGCTGAGCTGCATCTCCCAGCCTGTCAGCCACTGCCAAAAAACTCCTCTATAGAGCAGGGGTCTCCAACTTTGCAACTTTAAGCTTTGTTGGCTGGGGAATTCTGGAAGTTGAAGTCCTCCAGGCTTAAAGTTACCAAGGTTGAGATCCCTGCTATAGAGAAACCTTATTATGTTGTCTTTCTTTCAAAACCTTCTGCTTCCACCCACCTTTTGCTGTGCTTTTCCTGATACAGAAAAAGCCGATAGCAAGGAAATAATGGAATGCTGCCAAGATCTTTGGCTTATAATTTTCAGACCTTGGTGGCGCGGCAGGGGAAGGATACTGTAAAAATCTCCATTCCCTCCCCACTCCACTAACCTGCTTTAAGCCATGGTTTTTTAAGGATGTTGTATTGAATGCATCAAAACTGCCTGGGCTTAGCTAAATCGGAGCTAAACAGACTAAGCAGATTATAAGTGTACTGTGTAGAGTGTGAACTCAGCCTCTCTGTGCCAAACGTATCACTTTGACATTGTACGTTATATAACTCAATAGCCCTCCTACAGCAAGAAACTAGACGTTAGGAGCAGAAGTCCTTTCCCGTAATAGATTATTTTCTTTTCACAAATGTTCTGCCAAAAGATCCAGATTGTGTAACTGTCGCTTGATGTATCCTGGCAGCTAAAAGCTGAGGAGAAGAAGAGGAAGATGATGATGAAAAAAAGATGAAAAACCAGCCTTGGAAAGTTCAGAGGCTGAGCTGCATCTCCCAGCCTGTCAGCCACTGCCAAACCCTCCTATAGAGCAGGGGTCTCCAACTTTGCAACTTTAAGCTTTGTTGGCTGGGGAATTCTGGAAGTTGAAGTCCTCCAGGCTTAAAGTTACCAAGGTTGGAGATCCCTGCTATAGAGAAACCTTATTATGTTGTCTTTCTTTTAAAACCTTCTGCTTCCACCCACCTTTTGCTGTGCTTTTCCTGATACAGAAAAGCCGATAGCAAGGAAATAATGGAATGCTGCCAAGATCTTTTGGCTTATAATTTTTCAGACCTTTTTTTGCCTGCATTTAACCACAACATTCCAAGGCCCTGGCAATATCTTTGTCTTTGCGGTAGTCCCATAATTGCCTCAATTCCATCCTACAAATAAGACATAAGTCATCCTTAACCACACCTGTGTTAAAATACCATTTCTCCTCTTATTCTAACATTCAAGGCAGTCTCAAGATGGGTAAAATTTGTTAAGTTGTTCACCTATCCCAGCAGTGTGAAGGGTGGCACCGTGGTGTCAATTCAGCAAGTTAGCAGATGATGCAATGGTATGTGGGAAGGACCTTGGGAGGGAGGATGAACAGCCCTTGCATTGCCAATGGTCTAACCCCCAGTCCATGGGCCGGCACCAGGCTGTGGCATGCCAGAAATCAGATCATGCAAACAAGCAAAGCCCCATCCATGGGATGCAGACAGCATGCGAAATCACACCCCGTCTGGTCCCACGGAAAAGCCTCTTTCCACAAGACAAGTCCCTATTGCTGAAAAGATTGGGGGATACTCAGGGGTGGGCTGTACCAGTTCGGACCAGCTTGGGTGAACCCTTCATTCGGGTGATTGGTTGGCCCCGCCCACCTGCCACTGCCCTAGTCTGTCCTATATTTCCATGTTTTGCAGCCCAGCTGATTCATGCGGCATAGCGGATTGCCGCACCTCAACTGTTTTACTCACTGGGGCTGCAGTAGAAGGTATGTTTTAGAGCTGGAAATGGCTGATTTTCATACGCTGCGCGCGTGCACAAAGCACACATTTAGCGTGCGCGCTCACCGAACCAGTTGTTACATCAGTTGAATCCCACCACTGGGGACACTGGTCTAATAAGCAAGATTTGAGTTTGAAAAAGGGTTGGGAGTAAAGAAAGCATCTCACAAGGGATCCTCTTTAATTTTCAGGAGTGTCAAAGTAAGGGAGGGAAGAGGGACTTTCAGAGTTGCAAGATTGTTACTGCAAGCTTGCAATAAAGGTAGTATTAGTACTCGTGGTTGGTGCTTCTTGTCTAGACTACTTCAAAGGGCTGACAGAAGGAAAGAGTAATGATTCAAGTCCTTACTTTAATTTCTCCCTATAGATGCCATTACTTGGAGGGGAACTAGAGGAGTGGAAGTGATTTGGAATAGATACAATAGCAGCAGAATAATGATCAGTGGCAGGAAGAAGCACCATTTTTATGCCAATCCAATTATCTGCCAACACAAAATTTGGGGGATAGACTTCAACTCACCAATGGAGAAAGCCTCTAAGTGCTCATTGGAAAACCCTCTTAGATTCAACCCAGTGTGCTCAGCAATAGCCTTCATTCCATTGTATATGCCTGCTTATTACTAAGCGGCATTTTTACAAGGTCAGCTAATTGCCCCCAACAATCTTGGGTCCTCAATTTACCTACCCCGAGAGGATGGAAGGCTGAGTCAACCTTGAGCCTGGTGGGATTCGAGCCTACAGCAGTTGTAGGCAGCTGGAACTTAACAATTAAAAGCCACCAAGGCTCTTTTTTAAGATACTGGGGAGCAAATTACATTTTTATACCTTGGTTGCTTTCATACAAATGGTTATTTCAATGAGAATTAACAACTGATCTAGAATGAGATGTTAGCTTTCTAGATCTGGCAGACTGTAAATGCAGTGTTGAGGTTACTGCACTGATTACATCATTTCTTGCTGGAAGGAATTAAAAGAGAAGATACTGGGGAGCAAATTACATTTTTATACCTTGGTTGCTTTCATACAAATGGTTATTTCAATGAGAATTAACAACTGATCTAGAATGAGATGTTAGGGTACTTTCTAGATCTGGCAGACTGTAAATGCAGTGTTGAGGTTACTGCACTGATTACATCATTTCTTGCTGGAAGGAATTAAAAGAGTTTGGGGGAGGGTGCCTTTAAAATGAGAAACGACCAAGTGCCACTATCATATGACTCACTACCGGTATTATGCAAACATTAGCTGTTGAGATCATCTCAGTGTCTCTTCCTTACCTTCAGTAAATATGGGATAGATGCTTTTCTGTATGGATCCCAAGACAATGGGATTTCCTGTGTAAAGCCCTTTGTCCAAAGGTATTTTTGCCGGTTTGTTGTGAAAAGTCAAGGTCTTCATATTGGATTAGAATATTGATTTATATGGTTATTTTTTTCAAATTACAGCATCAAACGCAGCTTAAAGTTGCCCTGTGCTTCCCAAAGTTTGTTCATTTTTAAAGTTTGCATTATTTCAGTCAGAGATCTGTCAAATACCTTCTCAGGAGCAAAGTGATCACCAGGTGCTTTTTGCATCTGTTCTTATAGCATTTATATAGGACACTGTTTCTCAGCATACTGGCTAGGGGATTCTGGGAATTGAAATCCATATATTGTCAGATCTACCACAACTTAAAACACTAACGAGCTGTGGTGGTGCAGTGGTTTGAATGCAATACTGCAGGCTACTTCTGTTAACTGCTAGCTGCCAGCAGTTTAGCAGTTTGATCCTGACTGGCTCAAGGTTGACTCAGCCTTCCATCCTTCCAAGGTCTGTAAAATGAAGACCCAGATTGTTGGGGGCAATATGTTGACTCTGTAAATCGCTTAGAGAGGGCTGTAAAGCACTGTGAAGTATATGTCTAAATGCTATTGCTATTGCTATTGCTAAATAAAAATGACTCTTGTCTCCATTTGTTGAGAAAGTAGTATAATACACTTGACCTCTAATAAACTATACCTTTTTCAAAAATGGAGCCAAGGTCGTTTTTATTTAGAGGTTTAAGTTGTGGCAAGTCTGACATAACATCTTAAATTTTTCAAGGTTGGGAAACACTGTTATAAAGGAATAATACACAGATTCAATCTTCATACAGACTTTGAAATCACATAGTCAATCCATCCACAGCAGTTAACACCTACCCAATTATATTGCAGCATCTACATTGGGAGCTTCACCATTTTTCACCATTTTCAAGAAACATTCCACACTAACATTTACTGCATTTGTTTCAATTCCAACTCTGATGTAAATTTTATAATATCAGTTTCTTTGCTGCATTTTCATCCCAAATCTCTTAAAAGTTGCAAAAATAGCTGCACAAGTTAACATACTGTTGATTACACCCCAATAACATGAAAATTGTTACAGGATAATTCCTACAATGCTTATTAATCAGCATTTGGGGTTATAGTTATTTGGAGATATTAACCAACTAGGTGCTGCTCTTCAAATTCTAAAATATACCTGAACTGTTAGTGATATTTAGCTCTTTGGACAGAATAAAATACAACAGCAACTATTAGCTGTTGATGGTTGACTGTAATTAGTTTTATTTCTACTCATAGAGGAAGGATGTTTATATTATTACTTTCATTTTTTATGATGGCACAGGATACAGCTGCTTTTGTTCTCTCTGTTCTTCCATTTTTTTAATATTGTTTTTATGGGATAGCTCTTATTCTACTCCTTTATATCCCCCTAGTTATTCTCATCAATAAGCTTCCATTTTATTTCATTTTATTTATTTTTCCTTCATCCCATTTTTAGAATTATCTTTAACCTAGGAAACTAATCTCTTAAAAATCTCTTGAGTTTTTAAAGGAAAAACAGCTTGAACAAATTCCAGCCACCCAAATCCCAGGAAAACCTCTAAACAGCTACTATAAGAGTAACAAGTAAATACTGACTGTGGACTGAATCTCAGTATGTGGGGATGACTTATTCACACCACATAACCACCTGTCCTTCTAAGTTTAACAGGAAATGAACCTGAAGATATAGAGCTATAAAAAAATAAGCCTCTCCTTGGAAAATAGACCCTTTGTCAAATAACCTACTGAACAGCTCTATCACATTGGATTTGACCAAGAATTTAACAGCCACTCAACCTGAATTGCTGCAAAATAGTGTTTTTTAAAAAAGCTGACACTGTGTTTTCAATCTATCTGAATCTTATAGCCATTGACAAAAATATGATACAACATTTTAAGTCACTCTTCTGACTGCTGTACAATTAAATGGTTATTTTTATAGATGGGGAAAGGGCAATTTATTGCTCCTTGGAGAAGTAAAGTGACCACAGATCACAATGGAACACACTTACTTCATCCTGTCTGATCTATTGTAATTTCTCTACAACCAACACAGATCAAGCTTCTTATTAGAAACAACTTTAGCAACCGATGCCGATAGTCAGCCATTCTCACTTTGTGCCAGTTGCTATGAGCACTAGTCTCCATAGAGATTCAGAAACAAATTCCAAATTCTAACTGCAAAATTTTAATTAAATTAAAAACTTCAATTATCCTGCTCCTGCTCCTCAAAATATCTGGAGTCCTTTTAAACCTACCCAAAACATGTTTTTTGTGACCAGAACATCAAAGTTTGGCTATCTAGCATAAAACAAAGGTGCTGTGCCAAATCTCTTACTCAAACACAATTACTTTCCAAAATATCAACCAGAAGATAAGGTAACCTTGAACACAGATATTGTGACTTGCTCAAGGACCATTTAACTCTCTCAGTTCCAGTGTCCTCCCCAAAGAAACCTTGCAAAGTTATCCAGCTACCAAAGGAATTCTCCTTCAAGAGTAAGGTTCTCTGTCCAGTTACGTCCAACTCCGTTTCTTGGCTGAGTGAGCCAATGTTGTCTGAAGACATTTTCCATGGTTATGTGGCCAGCTCATGGCTATATGCCAAAGGTGCATGGAACACTGTTACCTTCCCACCAAAGGGGTACTTATTAATTTACTCACATTTGAATGCTTTCAAACTGCTAGGGGGGCAGGAGCTGGGAACTTGCACCATTGCGCAGTACTCAGGATCGAACCCAGGCTGTCAGCTTTCCAGCTGACAAGCTCAGCATCTTTAACTGCTGAGTCATCGCACCCCCGCTCTTTCATGAGTGGATGATTTAATATAAGTTCTATTACTGTAAAAACTGGTGCTGAATTGCTTGCAAAATTCCTATCTGCCAACATTCACACTTGTACCTCCTACTTTATACTTCTCCTACTTTGCCTGACCGTGCATCCTCACAGGACTACAAAAGCCACTCAGGGGTGGGATCCAACCGATGTAACTACCGTTTGGTGATTTTACATTTTGCACGTGCATGCGCACCTGACGCACATGCATGCGCGTGTATATCATCATCTAGCTGCCTGGACAGCTGAGCAGCGCTGTGCACGGGTGCACAGCGGTTGAAATTTTTTCTTTTCCTGCTTTTTCAACCGCAGCTGTGTCACGCAAAGCAGCTGCGGTTGAAAACACAGGAAATAAAGGTCAGGTAAGAGCCCGGGTGGCCGGGTGGGCCAAAACATCAGCAGACATAGAACCGGTTCTATGTATGCTCTCTGTTTGCTGCTTTTCAGAGCAACCGGTTCTACAGAAGTGGACAGAACTGGTAGAATCCGACCCCTGGAGCCATTGACCCACAAACCTCACATTTCCTCTGCAGAAATGTGAAGAGTATTAGCTGCTACTCCAACAGCTGCTTTGGGCCACAGTTCAGCAGCATTTCAGCTGGGGATGCTTCCTTTAATTATACCTCAAGAAGTCCATTCCAAGCTTTCCAGCTCAAGTATATCAGCATGAGGTAGGACTCAAATACAATTTCCTCATGTCTAAATAATCCACCTTTTGTCAGATCCTCTCAACCAGTTCCTGATCACACTGTATAGATAGACCTCAATTTACGACCAATCACTTAGTAATCATTTGAAGTTATGATGGACCTCCCTGGGAGTACTTAAGGCCCAGTTTCTAAGTTCTAAAGGCTGCCCCAACCCCCGTCCCCAAAGTCACGTGACTGCGTGTCGGGTGCTAGGCAACCAGCCCATATGTATGCCTGTTTGCAGTATCCCATGGTCACGTGGCCATGTTTTAGGAAGATTCTCCCAGAACCACTGGTTTCCTTTAATGACTGCCACAAAACAGGGGTGGTCACATGGTTGATCCATTTTACAACTTCATGACTTATGACTATGATGGGCAAGGTTTCATTACAGTCATAAGCGGAGGACTACTTGTACTGTCAAACTGCAATATGGTCGGTTTCAATAGCCAGCAGCTTGGGTTTTTTTTCCTTCAGGAAATATAGAAGCAAAAATTAGTGACTTTGAATCATTTTATTCCCTCTCACTTCCTGTAACTTGAAGAAGAGCACTCCTAGAGGGCATAACTACGTTGCTCTCATCCAACTTTTAAGCCAACAATGTGTACCTTCCTGGATATTACCTGAGTAATCGGGGTTTGTCTTCTATTGATTAATGTCAATATTCCCCTCCAAAGCACCTCCCCCCAGCTAATTTTTCAGAACAGTACCTCTTAGAAGTTTTTTGGGATTGATTTTAGCTGATAGTTTTCATGCTAAAAAAATGAAGGACTTTATGACAAATTCCTACATTATAATGTATCAAATGTATCTAACCTACTTACTTCATCTTGCCATTATTACACTAAAGATAAAGACATAACAAGAGGAGGTTGGGGATAGACTCTTTTATCTATTCAAATCACTGCAGCTTGCACAAGAATAACTTAAAGATAATGTTATTCCTGAACTAAGGATTCTTGCAGGCAAACCCTCAAAATTCTGCATCAGTAAAGAATGTACCCTATCAAGGCCAAGATGGCTACTTTTAAGACAGCTTGTTTGAGGCATGTATTCATATTACTATCCTGGCCTAGCCTCAGGTCCCTTTTATTTGACCACTGCCTTGGTAGCAGCTCTTCTTCCTGTCCTTCAAAATCATTTCCTTTGCTGCCTACAGATGAGGGCAGTTCCATGAAAGTTAAAGCAATATCAGCAGTATTTTGACAGCACCAATCTCCACACAAAAGAGAGGCTTCAAGAAGAATACATCCCTCCCTTTAAAAAACAAAAATATTTTATGTTATTCTAATAGTTCAGGCCTTTCAAATATGACTTTTACCAGCCCCAAATTGGAGACTAATGTCTATACTCTATCCTGAAAAAATAACTATTCTCTTCCCTCACCCAAACTGGACTCCAACATAGCCATCAGGGCTTGGCTTCACATTGCCAAATCAGGAGACTTCAAACAAATTATTCAAAAATGAAAGTGCTGATTTTCCCTATACAATATAGCCAGCAGGTATGGGAAATCGGTAGCTATCCCACTGAGCTAGTGAAAGTATTTAAATATCTCGGCAACTATTTCCACTTTCTGCATATGGCAAACCTGACAGCTCAGTCTGAGCTTACAAACAGGCAGCTACACAGCTGCCTGTGTAGTCATGAGATTAGCCAGCTGCAATGGGAATATATTGTTCCAGGTAGCCATTAATATCTTCAGTGCTAAGGTGTTGAGAGCCAGGTGTTAAGTGAATCATACATGGGTTAAACGAATCTGGCTTTCCCCATTGACTCTGCTTGTCAAAAACCAATTGTGGATGGCAATCACATGACCCCAGAAAGCTGCAATTATTGTAAATATATACTACCTGCCAAACACCTGAATTTTCCTCATCTGACTATAGGGACACAGTGACAGTAGTAACTGCAAGGACTTGCTGTAAATCACTTTTTTCAGGGCCACTGTAACTTTGTACAGTCACTAAACAAATGGTTGCAAATCAAGGACTACTTGTATTCACATTTTGAAAGCCATCTGATCTAAACTCATCAGAAGTTTATTGTGGGTCTCTCAAGCCAATCAGAATGTGATTTAAAAAAAAATGAAACATCGGTGCCGCTTTCTAGCACCTCAAATGAGGATCTGTCATCTGAAATACTGACTAAAAGAGACTCTTTGGGGTGAATTGCTGGCCCGACTGATTTTGATAAATAAGGATACTTCCACTTGGAAGATTATTGTCAACAATTCTGTCCTTCTGTGGCTTTTCTGCTCTGGTCGTACTATGATTTGGAAAAGACAAATCCATACAAAAACTTGAGTAAAGCATCCTTGAAGTAGATAAAGGCAGATCTGAAACTCCACCCTACTGTCTCAGGGACCTCTTACATGCTAATTTCACACACCCCAATTACTGCTATATTTCTGCTACTCAGAGAAGAGCATTCACATTAGCAAAGTTTAATGTTTTACTCCAGGGGTGTCAAACTCAGATCCAGCCCACGGGGTACTTAGATCTGACTCATGGGGCCACCCTGAAAACAGAGAAGGACTGGCCCACAGTGCTTCTGCCAGAAAAAAACAGAGCTTGAGAGCCCCTTTTCACTGGCAGAGGATTGCAGGAGGCTGTGGCAGCCAAAAATGGAGCTCGGGAGCCCGTTTTTGCTGGCAGAGCGCTCGAGCCACCACAGGTGCCCCCGACATGAGTGACATCGAGCTGGCCAAGCCCACCCTGGCCACACCCACCCCAGCCCCCAGAGGTCAAACACAACCCTGATGTAGCCCTCAATGAAATTGAGTTTGACACCTCTGCTTTACTCCAAATGCGGATGGGAGATACAACACAACAACATGCCCAATGCACCATGTTTCTGCATATCTTCCAACTCTGTAATAACAAATCAGTAAGCCATGTTTTACTTCACTGCTTTCTGTGTTGTGCTCAGTGTGCAGAGATCAAGCTGGTGTGAAATTAAAAGTTATTTACTTTTTACCTGCTGACTTCTCCACTGCAGTTGCCAGCAATGAAGCAAAGCTTTGCTCAGTTGCAATGCATTTCATTCTTATGCAGACAAAGGGGACCCTGAACTTTCACATCTACCTTTTATTATTTTACCTTTTTACCTTTTTTATTATTTTTATATCTTTAGACATTTATTACTAATCCCCTGTATCCTGCTTTTTTGTGCATTGTTTTATTGGCCTCTTGTCATAAATTAATAAATTATATTCTTGCATGTTTTAGTATAAATTATCAGATCTGCTGAGCAATTGTGGTTTTTAACAGTGTAGCTGCTTATTATTGGATTGATTACTGTTAACTGTGACCTCTAGTGTGATTAATCTAGAAAGCCTTCTGCCGTTGCATTTTTTTCTTGTATTAATAATTTATTCAAATATTTATCTTTCCTCTATCGCAATATTAAAACTAAAATAAACATTAGATAGGTGTTAATACCGTATCTTCTATGAGAGCCATTTTTTTCCTTTTGTCCCAAAGGTGCTTTTTCTGAAGAAGAAGCTGAAGAGGCTTCTTGGATGAGAAGCGAAACATCTTCAGGGAAAAACGAAGTCCAGTTGGCTCTTGAAAAAAGCACCTTTGGGGCAACCATGACCTGGATGACTGAGAATCTCCATAGACATTTTTTTCCTTTTAAAAACATTTAATTTTCTTCCCAAGAAATTAGTTTGTGTAACTATCCAGTTCATACACAGGCACATATATAAACATACAACCTAAGAAACACTAATAATACTAACCAGTTGTTTTTTCATTATGTGCACAAAAACTAATACCATTCCAGCATGATTAGAGATCAAGGTTTCTAGTTATTTTTTTTATTTATAAATGGGCACATTATATTATATGAGCTGTGGTGGCACAGTGGTTCAAGTGTAGTACTGCAGGCTACTTCTGCTGGCTGACTGCAATTTGGCAGTTCAAATCTCACCAGGCTCAAGGTTGACTCAGCCTTCCGTTCTTGAGTAAAATGAGGACCCAGATTGTTGGGGGCAATAGGCTGACTCTGTAAACCACTTAGAGAGGGCTGTAAAGCACTGTAAAGCAGTATATTAGTGATATTGCTATTGCCATAAAGATTTGGATATAAAAAGAAAAATGGCAATGTGTATCATTTTTGTTGTCGTTCAGTTGTTAAATTGTGTCCAATTCTTCATGACCCTATGGACCACAGCATGCCAGGACCCCCTGTCCGCCAATGTCTCCTGGAGTTGCCCAAATTCATGTTCATTGCCCCTCCTTCCCCTTTTGATTTCAATCTTTCTCAACATCCGGGTCTTTTCCAATGAATCTTCTTCTCATTTGGTGGTCAGAATATTTGAGTTTCATCTTCAGCATTTGTTCTTCCAAAGCATGTCAAGGTGGATTTCCTTTAGGGGTATCATTTTTAGATTTATTATAAAATATATGTGCGTATTATGAACTTCTTTTATACTGTATTTTGACTCTATTGATAATGCGATGTTTGCTTTTGTATTTTTATTGATCAAGAAAGGCCCTAATAAGATATTTCATCTATTCACTTTAGATATCATACCGGGAGTTATGAGTATTTTTAAACCTTAGTATTTATCCTAGCTGTACAATATGTGTTCCTTTATTTTCTTTTTTGAGAACTTTTACCCCTAAAGCAATATTTCTCCATATCTGTTTTGTGTTCTCTTTGGTGGGGTCAAAAAGTTCAACACTTTTTTTTGAGATATTCAAGAGAAGAGTAAGGACTAAATCAGAAGAAGGCTCACATCCTTTGGTAAACGGGATTCCAGGAATCCCAGATTCCTTTTGTGAATGTGGGCTGGTTTTGAACCATGGCCATGGTTCACTTTCATTTCCACACATTTGATGTATTTTTAAAAAAACATAGAAAAATAATTGACTTCTTAACCAGCAGAAATTAGTTTGTGTAACTATCCAGTTCATACACAGGCACATATATAAACATACAACCTAAGAAACACTAATAATACTAACCAGTTGTTTTTCATTATGTGCACAAAACTAATACCATGTTCCAGCATGATTAGAGATCAAGGTTTCTAGTTATTTTTTTATTTATAAATGGGCACATTATATTATATGAGCTGTGGTGGCACAGTGGTTCAAGTGTAGTACTGCAGGCTACTTCTGCTGGCTGACTGCAATTTGGCAGTTCAAATCTCACCAGGCTCAAGGTTGACTCAGCCTTCGTTCTTGAGTAAAATGAGGACCCAGATTGTTGGGGGCAATAGGCTGACTCTGTAAACCACTTAGAGAGGGCTGTAAAGCACTGTAAAGCAGTATATTAGTGATATTGCTATTGCCATAAAGATTTGGATATAAAAGAAAAATGGCAATGTGTATCATTTTTGTTGTCGTTCAGTTGTTAAATTGTGTCCAATTCTTCATGACCCTATGGACCACAGCATGCCAGGACCCCCTGTCCCTAATGTCTCCTGGAAGGGATTGTTCCTAAGGAGGGATGGAATATCAACTGTATATGAAGGGTACACAAGAAGGAATGGGGATTTATTTTAAGTCATGGAACATTGCATTGAAAACCACAGCTTTTTTGAACATGCACATAATGTCAGCATGTATCCAAAAAGGCACTGTGATTCTCCAGCCACCAT
The DNA here is from genome assembly GCA_009733165.1 of Naja naja. Taxonomy (NCBI): domain Eukaryota; kingdom Metazoa; phylum Chordata; class Lepidosauria; order Squamata; family Elapidae; genus Naja; species Naja naja. The sequence continues at coordinate 28,363,398 of CM019148.1, read as the reverse complement.
ATGGCCAACTTTCACACCTCCCTGTGAACACCACTGGGCGTCAGCCAAACAAGGTAGGCCTGACTTAGAAACTGATGCCATGTAGGTTGGAAATACTTTTATTGTTAATAGCTATAGTAACAGAATAGGGTATGGTGGCCTAGCGGTTAAGACTTGTTGATTGGAAGGTTGGCAGTTTGAGACCCAAGTACAGCGTGATGGGGTGGATTCCCATTATTTGCTCTGACTCCTGCCAACCTAACAGTTCAACAGCTTGCAAATGCAAGTAGATAAATATGTACTACTTTGTATATGCCAGCCACATGACCACGGACAACGCTGGCTCCCTTGGCTAGGAAACTGAAATAAGCACTGCCCCCTAGGGTCAGACATGACTGAGCAGGGCAAACCTTTACCTTTTTTATAGTAACTTTCAAGTCTGAATGTGCTTCCCACTCCCTCACTTTATCTTTGTGATGCTATGTAGGAATAACCTTGGGAGACAGAAGGAAGAGACTTGACAACATCATGCAAAAACAGGAGGATATATGAAAGTGCCTCAGAAGGGACTCTCCCTAATTTTCTGGAAAGTAAAAGTAAAGGACAGGAGAAATACTTTCAGACTTTCAGGATTCTGTTACTGTGGCCTCACAATGAAAGTAGTCTTAGTACCCATGGTTTCTGCTTTTTTTTCTGGACTACCTCAAGAAGCTGACAAGGGGCGTTTCTGTTTCTTTCTTGGCCAGAGCTCAAGCCCCATCTCACCATGTTTTGGTGGTAGCTCTTTTTTCTGTCTTCAGGTTCATTCCCTCTGCCCTCTACATTGGGACATTGTCCCAAAGATAATCCAATTTTAGTGATTTCATAACCATCCAATTTCACAGAACCAATGAAAGTTCCCACATGATTTTCTCTGATTATATAAATCACATGCACTTTTCTCTAGCAGCAGCCAAGAAGCAATAATGATAGAAGCTGTTGGTTTGTGTAACCCAAAAATTACACAAATTTATAAACTAGGGATATCAATGGCTGAATATTTTCTCTCAGTTCTGATTATTGGAGAGGAGAAGACATGAGGCCAATCGTATTGAAGTATTAGGTCACTATTATTGTCATTAATCATTTGTCTTACATTGCAGCATATCCTGTCTTTCCTCCATGATCTTAAGGGGTCCACTCCCTCCTCTCACATTTTGTCACAAGAGTCGTATAAGGTAGATTGGGTTATATATTAGTGACTGGTCTAAATTCAGCCAGTTTTCATAATTGAGGATAAAATTGATCTTTAGATTCTCCTGTCCCAGTTCAACTATTTACTATTATACCTCACTGGTTCTCGTTTGCTCTTTGGAAATTTCCCACTGGTACAGCTGATAGCACGGGAATGGAAGATTGATTGAGAAAGACCTTTGATCAATCTGTCACAGATTTTAGCTTTCAATGAGGATTTAGATGCGGATTTCATTCATTTAATATTTCTTAGTTACCTTTCACATATCTGAGAATTCAAGTATCACCAGACAATAAACATATTTTAAATGTAATTGAGATGGATGTTTGCACAACAGGACCCAACATTTCTGCACTGTTAGAATTTAGACTAGTTACGGCCCTTTTGCAGTTAAAACCGCAAGCCCACAACACGTGTTCAGTTTTCCTTTGTTGGGATTTATATCACAAAGCTGAGGTATCAGTAAAGAGCACAGGCACTGCCACTGCAGGAACCAATATGGTTCAACCCTTTTCAGGAAAGAAAGAGAGAAAAAGGCATTAAAAAGAGGGGTTGTTAGACAATTTAATTGAAATGGAGAATTTAGATGGAACTATATTTAATGATTGCATAGCCATAAATCAGAAAATGAAATGCCTGGAAGGGGGGAAGGGGATATAGAACACCACAAAGACTAAAATCAGTACACAAAGGAGACCTTATTAAAGAATAATCCTTTGTTTTCCCAATTTCAACATTCCAAAAATTTTCTCCACCAGTAGTGTCAGAAAAAGAGTTCAATTATACAAGATCCTTAATTTGATTACTGAATTTTCAATTTTCTAGTTTTGCATAAGATATTGAACTACACATTTAGAAATACCCAAAGCAGGTTCCGGAAGCACAAAGGAATTAATTCTCAGCTAGCCTTCGACATCTGTCCGATAGGAAGGTGAACTATCCTGACTGGGTAACGATGACATAATAGTCTCCAATCAGAGCCAATGAGAACTACTGAGTCTATTTCTAGCCCCATAAATCTCTTTCTGTGCTGGTGCATCAGGAGGAGGAGATGAATTGGTGATGGGAGTTTAATTGCTATATCTTTTCTGCTATTTTAGAGAGAAGGATGAATTCTTCTACTAGATGATTACATGAAGAAAGCCTCTAGCTGTCCTCCCTCCCAACTCCGCCAGCCCTCCACTTCCATCTCCCTCCTTTCCATTTTTTCTATAATTCTCCTATAGTGAAGCTACAAGGCATCTGACTTAACAGACAGATAACAGATAATCAGAGTTGGAAGGGACCTTGTAGGTCATCTAGTCCAACCCCCTGCCCAAGCGGGAGACCCCTACACCATTTCTGACAAATGGCAGTCCAATCTCTTCTTGAAAGTCTCAAGTGATGGCGCTCCCACAACTTCTGAGGGCAAGCTGTTCCATTGGTTGATTGTTCTCACTGTCAGAAAATTTCTCCTTATTTCCAGGTTAAATCTCTCCTTGTTCAGTTTCCATCCATTATTCCTTGTCTGACTTTCGGGTGCTTTAGAAAATAGCTTGACCCCTTCCTCCCTGTGGCAGCCCCTCAAATATTGGAAGACCGCTATCATGTCTCCCTGGGTCCTTCTCTTTACTAGACTAGCCAAGCCCAGTTCCTGCAACCATTCACTGTATGTTTTAGCCTCCAGTCCCCTGACTTATCTCAGTTAATGCTGTCATGGTCATCTGTAAATTGCTAAATCAAGGATCAGTTAGTTATCTGTGACAGAATGCAACCATATGAACTGGTAGGAACAAGGGATCAAAATGCTGCATTCTGCAACATTAGTGACTGTCAATGTACAATAGTCCTACAATTGACCCCAAAATTTATATTGCTAAGTGAGACATTTGTTAAGTTAGTTCTGCCTCATTTTATGATGTTTCTTGCCATAGTTGTTAAGTGGATCATTGCAGTTGTTAAGTTAGTAATATGGCTGTTAAGTGAAGCTGGCTTCCCCCATTGATTTTGCTGGTCAGAAGGTTGCCAAAGGTGATCATACCCCTGGATACTGCAACCGTCACACGTATGAACCAGTTGCCAAGCAACCGAATTTTGATCACGTGACCACACGGATGTTGCAGCAGTTGTAAATGTGAGAATGTCAAAAGTCACTTTTTTCAGTGCTGTTGTAACTTTGAATGGTCACTAAATGAACTGTTGTAAGTCAAGGACTAGCTGTATTTCATGTAAATCAAGAATTATCTCTATTTCAGTTCACCATTCTGACACTGAGCCATAATGAATAAACCTGTTGATGGGATTTCTACAAGCTAATCTAAAACCAAATAAATATCTTGGGACACTGTAGCAACTCAACAGAACTCCTAGACAGAAGCTCCCATCCTAAAAGCCCTTTGATTCTTCACTCCCAGATCTGGCTTCCTGTCCTGGATTAGTTCTCACTGCCACAAACTGTTCAAAGTTCACTTATTCCCTTAACCTTGGCATATGAGAAATATAGCATTTCTGCATCTAGTGTGACTATGTGACAATTACTAGGTGAAAGGTTATTTTTAAGTATTGCTATCACATAAACTCCTGAGCATCTGCCACCCAAGTGACCAGAGGTTTAACCCTTCTATCCTTGGAGATAAACCAATCTCATGGGGTACAGACAAAATGAAACTTTATTTAAAAGAAAAGAAAAATAAACTCTAATGGAGTAGCCCTTTTAAACTTTAAATATTAACAGTTCTGACAAAAAAGATAACTTACATAGCTGCCAAATTTCATGGGAAACAAGACCATTGCTCCCATCAAGACTATCTGGTGGGATTGAGCACTTTACTGTTCAGCTGCAGGTGTTGAGTCTGGTTATTTTCTTGCAGACATTTCATTACCAAACTAAATAACATTAGGGAGTGTTTGGTAATGAAACATTTGCAAGAAAACAACTAAGTTCAGAGAGCCCCAAGGATTCCAGAGTTCAATCCTGAGCTACAAATATTCTCTTCTATCCATGTCCTGCTGCCAGCAACGGCCTCCCAACATCCCGTGCGCTCTCACAGATGGGGCCCTCCTTGAGGTACCGTCAGCCAGACAATGTCGGCTGGCGACCCCCAAGGGTAGGGCCTTCTCTGTGGGAGCACCCACCCTATGGAACCAACTGCCCCCTGAGCTTCGGACAGCCCCTGACCTCCGCCCCTTCTGTCGTGGCTTGAAGACATGGTTATTCCAACTTGTCAACCTGGACTGAGGGGCGGGATGGGAGTTTTAATGATTTGTCTTATGATTTTAATTTTGATTGGGTTTCTAGTGTTTTTAACTGTTGTGTTATTTGTACTGTATTGTTTTTATATGGTTGTACACTGCCCTGAGTCCTTCGGGAGATGGGGTGGCCTAGCAATCCAAATAAATAAATAAATAAATAAATAAATAAATAAATAAATATTCAGCTGCAGATTTACATAGCTCCAGTTTTTGAAAGAAAAGTGATCATTTAAAGCCTATAAAGCTAGATTCTCGAACACAATCCAAAATACATGACAACTATGAATCATTTTATTTAGAAATATAAACACAAATTTACAATAAAGATTTAGCTAGCACACTCATATCAAATCAAAATGCTAATAGCAAATTCTTACCTAAATGCTTACCTAGTTCTACAGAAATAAACAAGAGTCCTGAAATAAGCATTGCCTCTGGTTTCCCTTTACCTCTTAAAACTCAGTTCTTCCTTCCTTGGTCAGCAGTTACTCCTTGTCTCCGTTTTCCCAGACATTTGCTTGCAATCTCTCAAAACCTTCTTCTCTGTGGCAGAAAAGGGTTGGAGGATTTGATTCAATATGTGGCAAAGTCCATGTCAGATAGTGTTGGAAACCTACCCCAGCTAGTTTGCATTTAGACTGGTCAGCTGTGAAGACAGCTCTGAAAGTTGCTTTCCACAACAGACCAATATAAGAACTTTGGCCTATTCCACTGCCCAGGCAATTTTAGAGCACAGTCCAAAATTTAACACCAAGCCAAAAATCTTACATTATATGAGATTTCAGAAATAGTGCTACGGTTACTAAAAAAAAAATTAAACCCAAAAAGTAGAGGGCACTAATCTGTATGTAGTACAGATAACAGATAATCAGAGTTGGAAGGGACCTTGTAGGTCATCTAGTCTAACCCCCCTGCCCAAGCAGGAGACCCTACATCATTTCTGACAGATGGGAGTCCAATCTCTTCTTGAAAGTCTCAAGTGATGGCGCTCCCACATGGTACATTGTATACTGTATACCCGTGATGGCAAACCCTATGGCACACGTGCCGGAAGTGGCACATAGAGCCATCTCCGCCAGCACGTGAGCCGTTGCCCTAGAGCAGGTTCACTGTGCAGGGGCACGCGCCGCCCACTCACCAGCTGATCATCAGGTAGCTGCCGCACATGTGCAGGGGGCGGAGCATGCTCAGGAGACACGTGCGCATGCACAGAGATGCATGTTGCATGCGGGGGTCCCATGTGCATGCACAGGGGGCATGGGGCCCCCACGTGCATTGCCTTATGGTTGCTGGCACATGTGCGCGCATGCACGTGTGTACATTTTTGGCATGCAAAGACGGAAAGTTTAACCATCACTGCTGTATACTGTAGCAGGAAAATGGAGGTTTCAGTAGATTTAATGCACAGCATGTATTCCAGGCAACGCAGCTCCATTACTCAGTAGTAATAAGCTAATAATGGCTTCTTCACTTTTAAAAATAAAGTTGGCAGGTATTGAATTTGGTTCTCAACTCAAGAAAATGTGGTCAGTTAACCATACAGCCAAATTCATCAGTTGCCTAATGAGACATAATTCAAAATGCCAGGAGGAATGTTAGTTATGGATGTTATTTTGTCTTGGGCACGGTAAATCTCTTAGAGAAAATAGGTACATGCTTTAAAAGCTGTTTTAATTTCAAGATGAATCATCAAGCTCAACAGACTAAAAGAGCTTTCAATGTTTGTATATGCAAATAACTATAATATAATAAAAATCTAAATTCACATATGTAATGTTTTTAAGTCTGGAGGCACTTCTTTAAATCTTGTGTACACCAATGGATGTATTTTCACCAAGCTATGAAGCAAATTGGGTTGAGACATTGTTACTCTATTGGATTTTATTTTTCCACTTCTTTTTCGCCATGCTTGATAGATATTATCTACTAAAAGAACCATATATTTAGTCAGGCATTGCTAACTTAGGTTTCCAATTGACTTTTTTGCTTTGTCTTCACCACTTTATTGCCACTATCTTTCTTTAGACCCCGCAGAACAGAAAACATGTCGACATTCTCACAGCTCTGCAAGCAAACCAACTATATTCAGGATATTAATCAAAACAGCAGTTTCTGCTAGGAGGGATAAGATGGCCATTTCAGATGTTGTCAACTCTTAATTTTTTTTAGTTCTAGCCTGAGTGCAAATGTAAACAAAAGCGAGGGTCACAGTTTGACTTTCTATAACATAGCAATGCGCTTTGGAACAGTAGCAAGGCAAGTGCCTGGAAATATTTGTGGTAGATTTCTAGAAACTGTGAAGTCCCAAGTCACACCCAACTACATGGCCTCAGCACATTGAAGTGTGGTAAAACATTACACACTTGCCTTGCTATTGTTCCAAAATATGGTGTTCCAGAACTCATCACTGGCCTTGTGTGGCTGGCCTCAAAAAAAGAAGCCTAAGCAGATCTTTGTTCCTAAATTCAACATAATTAAACTAAACAAGTTGATTGTCTAAAACAGTGAAAACAATAAAAAGTCTTGTGACATTTGTTAAAATAACAGTGGTTTAACCTAGTTTTTCTTGGAATACAAATTTATATTTGTTAAATATGTATCCGTCCATCTCATCAAGAGGCAACTCTATGCGGCTTAGAACCAAGTAAGACAAAACATTAAAATAAATATTAACATTAAAATTGGCTACATTTGAATCACTTCATTTAAATTTGTGCAGCATTATCCTTGCAAGAGAATACACTGCTGTATCAGATTCGTTGGAACAGAGGAGAAAATAGTAAAAGGAGATGATTGGTGAAGTAGGAGAGTAGCCAAAGATGATGGCATATAGATAGTAATTATTCACATGTTAGGTAATTTACCAGATTTTTGAATCCAAATAATTTATTTGAACACTTTCCTGGACCATCTCCTTGTACATTCAAAAAATGCAAGCCTCTTGATGATCAACCAACCTCAAAAAAGCTATTAATTTTACCTTTTGCTCTCATTCATGGTGTAATTGTGTTGCCGATTTTAAAAAATTCAGAATTAGAATCTCCAGTCTTAGGTAAATCAGAGATTTGATCTCACTATCAGGAAGTATGGCATGTCAAGTAAAGAAAAGACAAATTGTGTTGGATTTCTCCAGATTACTTGGGCGTATCCATAGAATTTTCTTTGCAATAGCTTGCCATTGCTTTCTTTCAAGATGTGTTTTCCACTTTTCAGTTTGGCCTTCAGGAACGGAATACCTTAGTAGTACCCCACCCAAGTATTAACTATGTCTAATTCTATTTATTTTTTAAAGATGAGCAATCTGGGATAAGCAGAAACACTTCCTTCTTCTCTGCAGTTTCAATTCCGTATCTGTAATCTATACTAGCAAACCTAATTTCTGCCCAGCTCTGCTATTCGTCACTTCGCCGAAGCAGCAAAATCTGTGTCTTTCCCTAAAATGCTTGGCTCAAACTAGTTTTTCAACCGTCACTCCTTAGGATTGCAGCACAAACAATGCACACCGCGATCGTTAGGGAGGCCAGCTGTTAAGGACAAAACCCCTCTTGAAATTAAAAAACTGAACAGCAGAAGAAGCTTCACCGGCTGAACTCCTGCCTGCTTTCGGTTAAAGCGTATAGGCTCCGCTTCTCTTCCCTCTGCCGCCTAACTCTGCTCACAAAGCATCCCTCCACTTCCAATGAGGGAGGGAGGGAGAGGGGACACGATCACGAGCTTCTCCCCCACGGCCGCTGCTGCTGAGAAAGCGTCCCGCAGACCGTGGGCGCCCTTGCCAGCGCAGCCGATGTCAGCTGATCGACGGCGGTCATGTGACGTGCCGAGGAGGAAATACACCCGAACCAGTGAGGCGGATAGTCGGGGCCGGCTGCTTAGTGAGAGCGGCAAAGAGCAGCGATGGCCTGGACGAAGTACCAGCTCTGCCTGGCGGCGCTGATGTTGATCACCGGCTCCATCAACACGCTTTCCGCGAAGTAAGTTGGGGGGACTTGGGAAGGTAGCCCCGACAGCGTCTCGTCCGCTCTGCCCGCGTTGACTCGGGGTGGCAATGGAGTGAGATGGGGTTTGGGAAGAGCAACTGCCGTTAAGAGCAAGCGGGGCAGCCCGAAGATCGACCGAGGCTTGGGAAAGGAGTGTAAGGAATTGGGGGGAGGGGGAGATAGTGATGAGATCACCGAGATCCTCCATTCTTCCAAAACATGGCGGGGAAAGGGTCTCTATCTGATGAGGTTACCTAGTTTGGGTAATGAAACGTCTGCAATAAAACAACGAAGCGCACAGAATGCTGAGGACCCCTCATTTTAATCCTGAGCTATAAATGTTCTTTTAAGGGTCTCTTGCCATGGCCTTGTGTACTTGCTTGAATGCCATTCGTTTCAGAATGATTGGGGTCTGTTGGGCAGGTTAGCTAGACATGAATTGCCATTTTCAGAGTTGAGGTGGGTTCCGATTAATCCAGATTATCAACCTCTAGTTGCTAGGTTCATCTACTTGATACACCCCCAAAATAAATTATGTTATGGCTTAATGTGATGGTTACCATACTGGTACTGTATGGATTCCCACTGAATTACAGTTATACTCAACCCCATTACTTTATAGGCCAATATGTGAATTGAGCCAGTTTGTTCCCAGTTGCTGGGAAATGTCAACAGGAAACCGTTTTATTGTAAACTGCCCAGAGTCATTAGGTGGGCATGTAAAAATCTGATGAATGAATAAATAAAATCAAGCTTCAGAACTTACATCCTGTTCAATAGCTTTTGAGAGTATTGTGAAACTGAATGTGAAACAAGAAGGATTTTGATCCTGCACAGTTCTTCTGAGGGTCCTGTCACATAGTGAAATGGTCTGGAGACACGAGTTACACATTGTGCTAAAGTCAGGCCCCTTTACCATGGCTAATGGAATAATCCACATCAGTTGAGTTCACATAGCATGCTTTGCTGGACACCTTGATTTACAATTGCTGGGATTATATATCAGGCTAGAAGCAAATAAAGCCAATTCAAGGTGATAAATAAGCCCTTCTACCTAAATTTACTGTGGTATCTGCTTTAACTGGCCAAAGGAGATTTTAGCAGATGCAAATAATAACTACATAAACTAGGGATGTCAGTGTGTGTGCGAATAGGAAAAGGGGGAATCAGTTTGTGGAGATACCCATTTTCGTCTTTCTGTTTCCATTTATTGGACATGAGGGAAATATCCTGGAGATAAAAAGCTGCTCCGCATATTAAGGGTCTCCAGTTTCCTGAAAGGATTTCTCTTTCAACTTCATCACCTATTTTTCTCTTTGCTTTACCTATTCTGTCTGAAACTTGATTTTCTGGTAAACAAAGGGACTGCTGCTGCAGATAAGAAAGTTGAGAGAGCAGCTCTCAGGACTGAGAAGGTAGCCAACTGTTGATCAATGACCATTCTTATCACTTGCTTATAGTCCTTCAGGTTTGTTATCAGAATTGCAGTAGAAAAAGAAGAATACACTGAATTAACACTTCTTTGAATGAAGAAGAATGTAGTGAAGCCTTATTTATTCAGAGATCCACCAATATTGTGGTGAATTCTGAACTGAAATGAATATATATTTCTGCACCTTATTATCAAGAAGAGAGAAAGCATGCGAATTGTGCCTGGCCAGTGAGGGTATTCATGTTTAGGTGGCCTTCCCAAACCCAACCCTTTATCTACAGGTAGTCTTTGAATTACGACCACAATTGAGTCTAAAATTTATGTTGCTAAGTGAAACATTGTTTGAGTTTGCCACATTTTATGACTATTCTTGCCATAATTGTTAAGTGAATCATTGCATTTGTTAAGTTAGTAACATGGTTATTAAGTGAATCTGGATTCCCCATTGATTTTGCTCGTCAGAAGGTCCTAAAAGTTGATCACATGTCCCCGGGACACTGTGATCGTCATAAATATGAAACACTTGCCAAGCATCTGAATTTTGATCACGTGACCATGGGGATGCTGCAGTGGTCGTAAGTGTGAAAAATTATTCTAAGTCAATTTTTTCAGTGCTGTTGTAACTTTGAACGGTCACTAAATGAACTGTTGTATGTTGAGGACTACCTGTATTCAGTCTCATCCAACTATCAGACCCTTTAAGATCAGCTCTCTTCATTCTTTCCAACATCTTACTACTTTAAGTTTTGAAGCTTTAAACCAGTACTTTGCTTGATAATATCAATTCTGCATTTTTTTTCACCAGCCTCATTTGTCAGTGCCTTCAACTATTCTCAGCATAATTGATTTTTCTAAGGAATTTGATCACATGATATGGTCAAAATAAGATGGCCTTAGCTAGGTACTCTTAGTTTCCAGTGTTATTTCTGGAATGATGCAATCTAAAATCTCTGTGTTTGTTATCTTTATTGTCCAAAATATGCACAGTAGACATTTCCAAACCCATACATTAAAGGAGCCTATCCACTTTTTTAATGTCTAGTTTTCATCATCCTAAGTAGTTATAGAAAAGCAATCATATTTACTATTCTGCACTTCACATTAAGATGCATGGCCTTGTGGATCTTTTTTCTAAGTAGTTATAGAAAAGCAATCATATTTACTATTCTGCACTTCACATTAAGATGCATGGCCTTGTGGATCTTTTTTCTACTCAATGTAACATGGCTAAGTGGTATTCTACATTTAATTCTGGTTTAAATGTCTTCAATCATTTTTGGAACCAAGCGATCTAATAAAGTCCTGGGCTGATTCAGTCAATTTTTGTCTTGATGTCACAATTTCCAACTGTTTTTATAAACTTAAACTTCTTGGTATTTCGAATCATTTGTTCTGCAGCATTTTCTGCCAGTAATACCATGTCACCCGCATCTCTTAAATTGTTAATATTCCTGCCACTAATCTTTCTTCCAATTCTGATTCATCTTAGTTAGAACTGCCTCTATGTATATATCAAAGGGGATAGAATACAGCCCTGCCAGACATCTTTTATAGTCTTGAACTAGTCTGTGTTCTGATATTGCCTTCTTTGTTGTTGTGTAATGGTTTTATTGATTTAATCAAGCATCCTGAAGCATTCATTTCTTACAAATACTTGGATAAAATTTTCATGTAATTGAAAGGATCAGTATCGTCAATGAAAAATAAATATCTTTTTGAAATATGCATGCTTGTTCCAGCATTTGCATTGTGATCTCAAGTACTTCTTCCTCTTCTATGTGTTGGACAGCTCTTTTTTCATGGTTTGACCCAGTTATAGGATTTTCAACAAATTTTTGCTATAGTATGAAATCAAGGCTTTTGAATAGCAGTTGTGAGTGTCACCCTTTTGAGGGGATTGGGATGAACTTGATCTTTTCCAATCTTTCATCCATTCACTGGCATCCCATATATTTTTATTTAATGTAATTGCTGCTGTTGTTGCTTTTAAGCAGTTTTGATAAAATGTCACTTCCAGGGTCTCTCTGGATAACTGCTTCAGGGCTCATGATATCCTGTGTTCCAATAATTTACCTTATTTTATTACTTGATTTTATTTTTAATAGTAAAAATTTATGTATTAATTAAATATTTATTTAATATATTAATAAATATTATATCTATTAATATTTTTTAAACTATTTTTAATATTTTTTGTATAGTCATCCATCTTAAGAGACAAATCTGGGCTGCTCACAAGAACAATATATCTGACCTCCTTTCAAATTTCTGTTGTGTCATGAGTAAAGTAACGTTATTACTTTATCCAATGCCATAATATAGTGTATTCCTTCTATTTATATTTTATTTGCTTCTTATCATTTGTCCCCCCCACTATTACTGCCCCTTATTTTTCCTTTGCATGTAGTGAATGGTGTCTGAGTTTTCTTAGGGCAAAAAGTAATCCTTTTTATTTCTGCCTTCCATTGTGTACAATGCTCATCCCAGTATTTGTCATTCTTTTCTAGTTATAAGTTGAAAGTCCTCATTAATCTTACTTTGTTAGAGATGCCTTTAGCTTTTCTTTGGATGATTTCCACTGAAAGCCATTTGCTTATCTTTGTTAGAATTTTGTATGGGACATGTTTCTGGGCTGTTTATTTGAAATGGGATTTTTTATTGCTGTTTCTTTCCATAGTTTATTAGATTGTTTTTCCATGGTTAATTAATTCTTTTTATTTCAACTATATTGTATAAAGATGAAATCTTGTCACTACCACATTCCTAGGTACAGTACCATATCTTTTTTTGTGTTACAGAATTTCAATTAAAATCATTTTTGACTACAAGTAGTTGATAACCCAAATCATAGTCTGCAACAGTTAAAGTTTGAACAGAGATAACTGTTTTTCTGTCATTGGCTGAATAGCATATAATAGATTTCATTGCAATACAATGTATTTGGAATGTCCAGGTGTACAAGTAGGATATGGGTTGAATAAATCTTGCATTGGTAATCCTCGGCCAGTTTCTATTAAAAATATCTGCCAACAATTTCTGCTTCTTAATTGCCTCCAGTTTTGGTGTTGGAATCTTCCATAAAGTATATTTTATCTCTTTTCAGCTTTTTTATAGCACTTCTTAAATGTCAGCATAGAGCTGTTCTTCAGATACTTTTGTTGTTGGTACATACATTTCAACAAATGAGATATTCAGAGATTTAGCTTGGATTTGATCAGCCATTATTTTTGCATTTAGTGCTTGGAAGCTGTCAACTGATCAGTGATTTTCATTTGTTATTAGTGCTACTGCATTTCTTCTGATGGTGTCACTTCCAGAACAGTACTGCATAAACTCATCTGAGCAAAAATGATCTCAGGAATGCCTATTTGGTCATTATCATTTCTTTCTTGGTATTTAGCTTTGCGTGGTTCATGTTTGAGACATTCCACATATCAATTCTATTCAGTTTCTTCCAGTGTAAGTGGTTCCTTTTGTCATAGTCTTTCAGTATTCATGCTCCTCAAATAATTCTCTTTCTGCATTATAATTTCCTAGATTGCTCATACTACTTCTTTTTCCCAAGTAGCCTGGGAGTACCGGGCAAAAATGGTTTCTAACACTGTACCATTTCTGAACTTTTCTTTGACAACTTTCCCATAAACATTAGAGTACATTATAAGCAGTGGTGGGATTCAATTTTTTTTACTACCGGTTCTGTGGGCGTGGCTTGGTGGGCGTGGCAGGGGAAGGATACTGTAAAATCTCCAGTCAGAGGTGGGATTTGCCGGTTCTCCGAACTACTCAAAATTTCTGTTACCAGCTTGGGACCAACATACTATATAGCTGGATTCCCCAACCTAGTGTCCTCCAAATGGCGTTTAAATTTGTATAAACCAGCCAATCTGGCCAAATCTAGCTGCTTGGAGACATCTGTTTGGAAAAGATTCTTTTGAGTCTGAGTCTTATGTTCTTCTTAAGTCTACCTCATAACACCTGGTTGCATTTCTTCTACCTATAGGTTTCCTCTGATGGTTTGAAGAAACTGTTAGATGTTGTAGCTATATTCCTGATTCTTACAAATCTCATCAGCTAAGTCTCTGCTACATGATTTTTTTTTGGTCTTTTTGCAAGTTCTAGTTGCTGAATAAGCAAATATCTTGAAAGATGACAAGTCATGACATTTTGGGGGAGCTTACCTGTACTCTGAAATTTTCCTAGTTTACTGAAAAAAACCTGTGGGTGTAGTTGCTTTAAACTTGTTTGCACATGTTGTGTTATAGTACCTCGATCTCATATGATTTTTGAATGATTACATAGCCTTTTCCAAGTGTTGTTAAGAGGCTTAGATGGAAGTGGTAGTGGGAAGAACAGGACAATTATGTCTGAATGTGGGTGAATTTGGAAATGGACGGCATATAAATCTGTAATCAATAATAAATAGTTGGCCAGATTTGGTTTTGTCTGTACTCCATCAGCATGCTGGTACATACTGGCAAGATAGAGAGAGCTGATAATTCACAGACTTTGGCAAGATAAAAAAAATTACAAGTTCTCAAATCTTCAGCAGTTCCCAACAATTATTATATTGGCCCTGACTCCCAACTCTCTCAGGTCCTTCTCATAATAAAATTCTGAATGTAGCCTTTGCCATCATTTCTTAATTCTCATATTACTGCATTTGTATCCCATTTTGTTGTCTTCTACACATTGAAATGCTCAAGCTAGCCCTATTGTGGTTGATAAAGGAATGGGTAAACTTTCAAGTTTTACTCAGCTACTAAGTCCCTTTCTGGTGATATCAGAGTTTTTTGAACTTCTGTGGGAAGGGGGTATTAGGTTGGGTGAATGAGATTTGATCCCTTCCTCACCCTTAAAGTCCCAACTCAGAAAAAGTTTGAAATGGTGCCACAGAAATCCAGTCATTTTGCTTAATACTATTCACACAACAAATTAAAAAAAGGGCAATGATTCCACATCACACTGAACCACAAATTTCCCATTGAGTTTTGTGAACCAAACTAGATTTAACTATCTAAGGCCTTCAGACTAACATCATGAGTCCCTCTGGTATGTTCTGTCTTTCCATTCTGAATTTCCTGCTCCCTGAGGGAGAAAAATAAAATGGGTGAATCTTATCCCCACACACACACACACACTTTCTGCTTGCTTCAGTCTGACCACAAAAAGAGCCGCCTTGGTGGTGATCTCTTCTTTATGGAACATAATTCCATGCAAGATATGGTTGGTCTTCACCCTGTTGTCTATGGAGATTCTCAGTCATCCAAGTCATGATTGTCCATGAAAAAACCCCTTTGGGACTCACCCTGTAGTGTTTCCAAAATGACCTAAAAGCATGGTTTTGTTAGGAGGCCTAAGGACCACAGTTGGAGATGAAGCCGGTCAAGTAGTTGATTTGATTGTGTTGCTGCTGCCATGGGGGAACGGTGTGGTAATAGATTTTTATGTTGTGGATTTTTAAATGTTGCAAGCCACCTGGAGTCACCTATGTGTGACTTGGGTGGCCATATAAATTTGTTTAATAAATAAAAAATAAAAAACTTGCTTTAAATTAAAAGCTAGTTTGGTAATTACGGAACACACCACCTTCAGAAAACTAAATTCTTGAAGCTGTCCAGATGTTTAAAACTGGTGCTCACCATATCTGTAGCACTGTGAATCCGGCATCCCCAACAACATGGATTTTGGGAATTATTCAACAGTCTGGAGGGCACCAGATTCGGTGCCGCTTTATAAAGACTTTTACTTCAACCGCTGATTCGTTGGACTGAATGACACAATTTGAATCAGTCTTGCTTTTCAGTAGCTCTGCAGCATTTAATTGGCTTAATCAACATGATTCCTTCCTGCATTTTTATTCCAAGACTGTTAAAGCACATATTATTTTTCCAGCAACATGTGGATAGTTGGGTGTTACACCTACGTTTTTAAGGGCTTGATCATAGCTGTTTTTATCCTTTTGGTAGTCATTGTTTATCTTTTTTTATTTTGAAATTGCCCCTTTCCATTTTCCTAAAGATGATTTCTGATTTCAGTGAAAAATAGAATTGGATCCTCATAACTCATTTTAGAGTCATATTCTGTGCCGAAATGACCGTGCTCTGCCAATGGTGATTGAAAGAGAAAGGAGAGATATTGGTGTTTCTGGAATTTGAAGGATTAGGGGGAAGTACACCCCATAAGGCAGCTGTATTCCCAATAAAATTGAGGCAGGCCTCTCTGCCAGTGAGAGGAACCTTAGGCCTCCAGATGTGATGTAAGTCCCATCAACACGGTCAGTCGTAAGGATTCATGGGATGTGCACCCCACAATATATACCGGTCCCTTTCTCTGTGCCCAGCATTGATGGAAAACCAGATCAATGCATTGTTGCACAAATGTTTCCACGAATCTGCCTTATATTGAATCTAGAATTATCTAAATTGATGTTGTCGATGCTGACTGACAGAGAGGCTTTTCACATTTCCAGACATAAAATTTTCCCTACTCATCCTGGAGCTTCTGAGGATTTATTTTACATGCAGAGTAACTATCTACTAAGCTATGCTCTTTCCTCTGATCTAGTTTTCCTGTTGGGAACTAAAGGGTCTTATAGCTACTATGTCTGATATGAAGACTTTCTAATCTCAGCATGCCACAAATACTATTTTCAGACGTGGTTTTGCTTGCAGCTGCACAGTTAATGGCTGATGTATCACCCGCTCTGTTGTAGCGTAGCATTCTTTATCCCATCAACTTTGTCCTGGGTTATTAATTAATAATATTGCACCAAGACTGCGGGAAGAGGACTCTTTGCATTTTGATCCCTTTTGGGGCATCTAAAGCTTAACAAGATCCTGTTGGTATATTTTGCAAGCATCCTAATATGGCAGCACTGTTTCTCACCCATTTTTGGCAATAAGATAAAAAAAATCCCTATCAAAAGAGAAAAACACACCTTTTAATTCAGCCCTACCTTTCATCGGCATTGCTGAAATGTTGCAATGTAAAAAATATATGTTTAACAATAGCGACTCTGTACTTACTATATTATGTAATTATTGGGTGTCTTTTTTTCCACCAAATGTTACTTTTGGCATAGGGGAATAGCAGCCTTAACACCTGAGCTGTGAAAGATCTGTTCATGTGTTACTTTTTCTGCTATATCAGAGTTTCCAATTGCAGCAGCCCCGGAGAGATTTGGCCTGGTGTCAGCAAATAAACTCTTTGCAGTTTTTGTTTGCAGTTAGCTATCTAAGCTGGAGACAGGTTCAGGCAAAGGAATGTGTCACAGAGCAATTTTTCCCCTTGGAAGATGAGCAAAGCCAATAAACTGGCTATGCTTAATTTATGGTTATGCTTTCCCCATTCTTTTTCTTCAGATGTGTTGAGCTGTGGTTGGAGAAGGCTGTGTGCAGTGCTAATGTGGGTTTAAGGAATAGTTCTTCTCTTGTCTTTCAACTTGGCCTTACTAGCAGAGTATGTATCTTCTTCAGCTTCTGAATGGACCGACTATTTCCAGCTGCCACCATCTCATCTATTAAAAAGGCAGCTTCGGCTTGAAGCGAGGAAGAGAAGGGCATTCTCAAAAGCTTTTTAGAAGCTGAAAGCCATCCAAGCAATATTATGGAAAAGTTTTGGCAAATATTGGTTTATTAGATCTCCACTTCCAAGGTGGCTTCTTCTAAGACCTTGCTTACATGAGATACTCAGCTGTAGCACAGGTATTTGCATGTTTAAAGTCTCAGATCCCCCGCATGGCTTCCACAGGTAGGATTTATCCTACAAGAGGTGTGGATGACAAGAATGACAGGTAGAAATCTGATATATCAGTGGTTTCTAGCAGATTGTGTTCACCATGGGATGAATGGACTAGCCTCCATTACCATTTTGCACAAGCTTTTGTAATAATGTTTCACATCCCTAAATGCCAAAACATGAGGTAAATCCAAAGCTTGGGGACTCGTTTTCTAACTGACACCTCACCCCTTCCTTTCAGGTGGGCTGACAAGCTGAAGGCACCAGGCTGCCATGGGACAGAACCACACTATTTCCAGCATCCCTTTCTACAGGTAACATTGGCAAGATTCTGCACTATTTCGTTTCATTACATCTTAACCACCACATTATATCTAAACCACCTCAAGTGATGATTGGAGAATTCTGGGAATTGAATTCCACACAATTTAAAATTGCTGAGGTTAAGAAACACTGGGCCTAACTCATTTCTGTGATGTTAAGAGCCTAGGTTCTTCAGACTTACAAAATCTGCCTACAGGTAGTCCTTGACTTACAACAGTTCATTTAGTGACAGTTCAAAATTATAACAGCACTGAAAAAAGTGACTTTTGGGCATTTTTCACACTTACGATGATTGCAGCATCCCCATGATCACATGATCCAAATTCAGGTGCTTGGCAACTGACTCATATTTATGACGGTTGGTGTGTCCTGGGGTCATGTGATCACCTTTTGTGACCATCTGACAAGCAAAGTCAATGGGAAAGCCAGATTCACTTAACAACCATGATACTAACTTAACAACTGCAATGATTCACTTAACAACTGCAGCCAAACAGGTCGCAGAACAGGGCAAAACTCACTTAACAAATGTCACACTTAACAACAGAATTTTTTTTAATTACATTTATATGCCGCCCTTCTCCGAAGACTCAGGGTGGCTTACAATTTTTGGGATACAATCTAATGCGCTCAGCAATAGCCTTCATTCCATTGTATATGCCTGCTTATTACTAAGCAGCATTTTTACAAAGTCAGCTTATTGCCCCCAACAATCTTGGGTCCTCAATTTACCTACCCTGAGAGGATGGAAGGCTTTTGGTCATACGTTGGGGACTACCTGTATTGAAATTTCCTCTTTGCTTTGCTTTCCCTTTTGTGCCGAATCTGCAAAATTCTTTATAGTGTTTGCATTTAATGAAACAAGAAAACTCATTTTCAATCCAACTCTCATCAACACATCTGGTGGTCAAGAGCTCCTTTAATCTGTCACCACGACTTTAGCAGGGACATTGGCAGCAAAGGTTCTGATTCAAAATGACTGACCTATCTGGCAATTGAAACCATTCCCTGTTTTTTAAGCTCTGTTTTACACCAGGGACCGTTCCTGTGGGTGCTGCTGCTCTTAAATAACACAGCTTACTTTCAATCCTGGGTGATAGTCATGCCAGTATTTCTCAAGCTGAAAGAACGTAGGGGTATAATCCAGTCAGATATAGAGTATTTTGATAGGTGCAGTATATCTCAAGCTCTTAGTGCAGGTTTCCATGTGCATTTCCACCATCATGGGGAGTGGAGAATAAAACATCATATTGAGTTGAGTTCGTTCTGCTGATTATTTCAGCACATCAGTACAGTTTTCTTGACAACAGTACAAATGGTGGACCATTGTCTTCTTAGATATTCTTTCAAGTCATCTACAGTCCTGGAATTTCCTACTGGTCTCCCATCCATCTTATAACTAGGTCTAATCCTGCTTAGCTTCCAAAGCCAATTAGGATTGAAGAGAGGCTGCCATCTACTGAGGCGTTCAGAAAAAACACAGTTGAAACGGTGATGAATATACAATGAAATATCAGAATCCTTGATTCAAACCAACGTGGCAATTTGTCCAAGTTCTGCCAGGAGGTTGAGAGAAGTTGGTGGCTTTTATTGGGGATTTGCTATCCATGTCAGTCCAGAACTTTGTCAACCTTTCGGTTTGCATTTCAGGCAGTGGGCATGTTTCTGGGGGAATTTTCCTGCCTGGCTGTCTTCTACCTCCTGCTCTGCACTGACCGGAGGAGGCCAGAACCCACCATGACACCTCCTCAGCCCTTTAACCGATTGCTTTTCTTGCCTCCAGCACTATGTGATATGACAGGGACTAGCCTCATGTATGTGGGTAAGTGTTTACAAATGGCTGTTTGTGTATAAAATAGCCATAACGATAGCACAGACTTATAAACCGCTCCATAACTTTACAGCATGCTCTGAGCAATTTACAAAGCATATTGGCCCCAACAGTCTGGGTCCTCATTTTACAGACTTTGGAAGGATGGAAGGCTGAATCTACCTTGAGCCGGTCAGGATCGAACTTCTGGCTGTAGGCAGAGTTAGCCTGCAATACCGCATTCTAACCACTGCGCCACCATGACTCTAGTAAAAAATATCCAGTAAAAGAGAAGGGGAGAGAGAGGTTTGCTAAGAATATGACACTTTGGAGGAGTTTAGCTCTGGCCTTGAGAAAGCGGAGGGAGAGGAAAAACAATTGTTCATCCCTGGGAAAGTAGAAAGTATGAGAAAAAGGCTGAGAATGACCCTGCCTTGACCTCGTGCTTAAGAGAGGTCAAGAGGCAAGGGTACAAATTTTCAAGGTTTGCTTATTATCGCCTACAAAAATAAAGTAAAACCTTTAAGGTTTCTGTTCTTTGCTGCTTGCCTTTCTGAAAGGGCTGAGAAACACATTCCTCTCCCTCCGTCTGTTTTAAAAATGCAACCATACAGTATTTCCATTCAGAAACAGCTGTTTTTAAGACAATAAGAAAAGTCATTCAGAATGAGTAAATAGTTTACGTCTGATGAAACAGAGTATGTGAAGAGTGCCAAATAACAACTGTTGATATAACCACCTACCAAGTTGGGGGAGACAGAATAAAAAGACTTCACTCATGGAAGCACTCTTCATTCTGTAGTATACAATCCTTTATCGTCCTTTTTCTTCTCCTGCCTCTGGAGGGGAAAACATCTGGAAGGAATGGGGAACAACCTAAGCTCTTCTATTTTAAGCTTCGGTTCCTACCACCGTAGCCCAAATTCTTATTGTTCTTTGTCTCTCCTCGTCCCAGTTTTTCTCTAATCATTATTCTTCCTTCTTTCCCCACTCCCCATTTTTGCGATTCCAGCTCTGAACATGACCAGTGCTTCTAGCTTTCAGATGTTGCGTGGAGCTGTGGTCATCTTTACCGGCCTGCTCTCAGTAGCTTTCCTGGGGAGGAAGCTGGTACTGAGCCAATGGCTGGGCATCCTGATCACCATTGTAGGGCTTGTGGTGGTTGGCCTGGCAGATTTGCTGAGCAGTCATGATGAAAGCCACAAACTCAGTGAGATCATCACAGGTATGTAAGGAGGGGGTGTTCTAAAGCCAGTGGCTCTGCAGGGGGATCCTGGAGAGTGTTTTCCTTTGCAGTTCATGCTCTTTATCTTCAGACAGAGATCTCAGGCTTACTTGGATGTCCACAATACCCAGATATATTTTCTGACTATGCTCTTCTTCCTATGGCATTGTGATGCTTAGCTTAAAAACATTTCTCTTCTTCTCCAATCCCAAACATCTTGGTTCAGAAAGCAGTGTCCCCGTGCTTTCTCATTTAGATTTCATCACTCTGATTGGTGCGGCCCTTAATGAAATCAAGTTTGACACCCCTGCTCCAGACAGACCATTTGTAGTTAATGATTAATAACATACTGGATAAGGTATTGATTTTATTGTTTCCTAATATATAAATTCAGACAGTAAGAGGTTTATTTTTGGAATGCTATTTACAACATATACGGTATATCCCCCAAACAGCTCTCCAAATTTGCTAGACAAGAACATTGGTAGGTCTCGGTTAGTTATCCCATAAGTTGGAAATTCTGGGGAATGGTTTCCCATACCAAATCAGAGTGATGAACTCTAAAACAGAAAGCAAATGGACCAGCAAGGAGCTAAGAAACAATTTCTTCCTTCAATTCATAGAGCATTCTATGTCACAAGTTATTGCAACTGGCTTAGATTATTTATATTAAACAAGTAATAGTATAATGGCTATTATAAATAAATGGAATCTAAGTGTCTAAATTATTTTATGATATGCATTTCTGTTAAATTAAGTGGCTTTCATAAAACTGATCTACAATGTAATAAAAATAATAAAATTGTTTACGGAGGAAAAGAAGCATAGGGCATCTATCTCCATATGTATTAAAATAGGTGGCTATTTCACACATTTTATCCTTTCAAGATTTGACAGAGTAAATAAGTGTTTAAGGGAGTGTATTCTTTATGGAATGCTCTGTTTCTTGCTTCTCCATAGGTGACCTTCTCATCATTATGGCCCAAGTTATTGTGGCCATTCAGATGGTGCTGGAGGAGAAGTTTATCTACAAGCACAATGTTCACCCTCTGCAGGCTGTTGGCACTGAAGGTATGTAAGCAATCTCGAAACGTTCACAGATGGAGTCTAGGTTCACATGGATCAACAGCTACCATCTCTTACCAAATGGAAATATGATTTATAAACAATGTGCTGCTACAGTTCGGTAGCTTCTATGTCCTTTGAAGACCATCATGAACAGCCGCGAATTAATGGCTGAAACAATGTCCCCCAAAAGATTATTTATATTTCCTCATGGTACAAGGCATGGCATAATTCTACAGTTCCTAAAGTAACCAATTTTCTTCCTTTCTTACTTGGGGAAAATGTCCCCTTCTTTTAGCAGTCACTTTTCTTGAGGTTTTATAACAGCTGCATAGGGGCTACAGCTTCCAGAATAAGCAGACAGCAAAGCTGAGGATACTGAGGGTAATAGACTCAACATATCTACAAACTGGCAGGTTGGAGAAGGCAGCTTTGTAACTACGGGAAGTAGTTCACATAGAATGTCTCCTGGAAATTCAGCAGATAGCAGAGTATCTGACCAATCTTGCCTGGGCTTGGAAGTCAAGTAAGATACTGGTGGAAGACTAGCAGGACCGTCCAGAGGTATCCAGATTGGGACATTAGAAAAGCAGCCTGAAGAAGGCAATGGCAAGCAGTGTTTTTACTCTTGCCAAGACTACATCAATGTGATCACTAGGTCTCAAAGCTGTCTTTACCTTTTTGACAGGACCAGTTGGAGGAGATTGACTTATGATTCTCCTGGGTTTCAATCATATTCATTTCTTCTTCCTTTTTAACAGGTTTCTTTGGGTTCGTCATACTCTCCATCATCCTGGTGCCCATGTACTTCATACCTGGGGGTAGTTTCAGCGGCAGTCCACGGCAGGTACTGGAAGATGCTATAGATGCCTTCTGCCAGATTGGCCATCTGCCACTTATTGCTGTAGCCCTGCTGGGCAATATGAGCAGCATTGCCTTCTTCAACTTTGCTGGCATCAGTGTCACAAAAGAGATCAGCGCCACCACCCGGATGGTACTTGATAGCCTGCGCACCATTGTCATCTGGGTTGTCAGCCTGGCCATTGGCTGGGAGGTCTTTCATGGACTTCAGATCCTGGGTTTCCTCATCCTTCTCGTTGGAGCTGCCCTTTATAATGAACTGCACCAGCCCCTCCTTGCTCGCCTGCCCTGGAGGAGGCCACCAGCAGGGGTTGCAGCGAGAGATGCTGATAGAGAAGGTCTGCTGGTCACAGATGAGCTTTCCATTAATGGAGACAGTTGATGGCAATGGAACTGTTACTTCTGCACCACCACTTTGGACCTTTTATTGAATGAATTGGCCTGTATTGCTGGGAGATCGGGCTAAAAACACTCAACTGGTTTCAAGATCTGCTTTGTAGCTTTGGGGATGCTTTGCCTAACGTTAAATATCTGGATGGCTCTCCATTATTTCATTCTTCTGCCTTTTACTGAAGGAAGCGGGGCGGTGGTGTTACCCTTTCTCTAGCAACCACAGAGTGGAGATCTGCTGCTACTAAGCAGCCCTGAAGTGGTTATGGGCTCTCTCCTGGGGTTGCCTGGAAGCCATCTAAAGCCTTGCTCCATCTTTCTTCATCAGCATTTTGGGATGGGGACAGTGAACGTAATTGGAAAGATTTCCTGGAAACCTTATAGTTCCTCAGCTGTACTATCTGCCTTGTGGGTACCTGTCACTTTATTGTTTATCTTCTGTTAAAATAACATCACAAAGCAATTGGAGGAGGACCTTTGCTTGCCCCCAGTAGTCCAGCCTGCATAAAGGATACTCTCATGCTTCTGCCAAGTAGAATCTTGTCTACTCCATTTTAAAAAGACAAGTGCAAGTGACCATCTTTCCCTGAAATGCCATTTTCATAATTTCTCATTCTCATTTACTCCGCAGGATCCAATCTGAGTTGGTCACCAGAGGCTTCATCTTCCAAACTTTTGGACTCGTGCTGGAGCCCATTCTGGAAAGAGAAGTTCCCTGAAGATGAAGACTCCATCCTCAGGAAACTTCTGAGTTCCTCTCTATGAGTCTCCCTTTGAGTCCGAAAGCTTGGAAGACGGAACCTGTGGTCCGGATGACCAACTCAGATTGGATCCTGGGACACGAATATTTGCCTCTGGCTCCTTTCTCCAAAGTGGCCTTCCCCAACCAGATGATGCGCAAGCGGGGCAATTCAACACATGCAAGAGGGAACAGCAAACTAGAAAAGGTTATCCTAATCTGCCTGTATACTGTATACCTTGCCTTTTTCGTGACCTTTTAAATAAGAGCTGCTCTATTGAGGTCTAATGAAGTGCTTTCTGTTTCCCTTTTGTCATGTGAGAAGTTTACTGCTGACCTGGGTCAAAGCTGGCTGTTGTGTAGTTAAGATAGGAGCTGCTTTATTGAGCAGCCTCAGATCAAGGACATGGCGTGCAATAGTTTATAATCTGGAATTACAGTCCAGCATATTTTGCCCTACGATACCCAGGATCTGGGATTTAGTAAAGCTGTTCTGGCTGCTAAAGAGAATAGTTGGTCCTAGATCATGCAGTTACAGAGTTTGGAAAAAGGGAGCACCAGTTAAGTTACTTATATGTGCTATTTTTTGCTATTTATACTGAAAAGGCCTAGAGGCCAAGTGCCAAGTTTCTTTTTGTGTGAAACAGGCCAGCAGTTGTCACAGTTGATGTACTCTTTGATGTCTGTATACTTATCCACACGTCTGAGCAGCAATAAGGAAATAGGGACTTTTAGAAAAATAGTGACTCATTTGCAGACTATTGCTATTTCCAGAGATGCTACTGGCCTGCCATCTAAAAGAAAGCCCATGCATCCTGATCAGCTGTGGCCTGTTGATGGGTTTTAGGAGTGCACAGAAAGTGCCTTCTTTTAAAGGACACCCTAGGTCAGCAGTGGGCAACTATGGCCCCTTTACGATCTGTAGACTTCAACTTCCAGAATTCCTAAGCCAGCCATGCTGGTTCAGGAATTCTGGGAGTTGAAGTCCGCAGATCTTAAAGGGGCCATAGTTGCCCACCTCTGCCCTAGGTACTTGAGATCAATTGTCCAGGTATCAGCAACCCCTCTCTGCTTGACAGCTTCCTTAAGTGCTGAGCAGATCTTGCCCATGTGCCCTTGATGACACTGTTGAGTGATTGGGACATGGAATGGAGGTAACAGTTGGATTTCTCCTGGTTGGGAGATACTAAACAAGAATGCAGTTTTGTAACCAATAAAATACTTTCTGATTTGAAGTCCTTTTATGTCTGTTTAAATTAAAATTTATTTTTACGTGGGGTTTTAAAATAATGTTTTATCAGCACAGCTGTCCTGAAGTCTCTGCAGGAGTGGCTGGGGATGGATCTCAGAGCGGTACCTAAATGAAGAAAACTATGATATGAAAAGGGAACTAGGCATCATACAGCAATAATCAAATGCCAATACATGAACATGTTCACATGCAATAGGGTTCGGATGTAAGCCAGCATAAAGTGTTGGTACACAAGTTCCTGATGGGTTCTCCCAGAGGTGGTTTTTTTTCAAGAGGCAACTGGACTTTCTGGTTTTTCTTCGATGATGTTTCGCTTCTCATCCCAGAAGCTGAGCTGAAGAAACTTCTTGGATGAGAAGCGAATGTCTTCAAAGAAAAATCAGAAAGTCCAGTTGCCTCTTTAAAAAAGCATCTTTGGGGTTCCTGATGGATTTAGTTTTATTTTTAAAAAAAGATTTAAGTCCTTCATGTTTAAAAAAAATATTTGATTTTTTCATGAGTTAGACTTACTGGCAGTCTTATTTATGTCTTACTTCCTCCTCTTTAAAATTCAGACTGATAGATCCGTAGCTTTGCACATACATATCTTCATAATCTGACCTTTAGGTAAGTCTGTTGCTAAGCATTTAATTCTGAGGGTGTAGACCTTCTTCTAATGAGTACTAGGTATCTTAATCCTGGGAAAGTGCAGAACTGTGGCTTGCTTGAGTTCCCGGTGATGTAAGAAGCATCAGATCAGGGAAGACTGAACTTGTGTATTACAACTATCCTCCAAATGAAAATTTCAATAAACCATGGTTCAATAAACCATGTTAGGCGCACAGGTACAATGAACTATTTAGCCCAGCTGCAAAGATGAAGTGGGCCATTGATTTTAGAGGGAACTATTGATGTTGGCACCTGTCTGATATTTTAAAGATACTTATAAAGGAAAATGGTATACTGCAAAGCAAAATGCCAATGACAGTATAATTCTAATTTACCGTAATTTCTCTATTTCACAAAGAGCATTCTAGGAAAATTGGGTGACTGCAACTAGTGCTTTATTCCAATATATGCATACTTACTTTATGTGTGATTCCTGAATCTGTTAACCTGGCAGCCAAGCACTAAACCTAGAAGAGCATTAAAAAAATACTCTTTTATGATTGGCCTGTTTGACAAATTTATTTTATTTATTAAATTTGTATGCTACCCATCTCACTGACAAGGGACTCTGTTTATGAAGTGCAGTGTCTCCCATTAAGCAAGCCAACAGATGGTTATATTAATCATTTATTGAAGTTTTCATTTGGCAGGAGGATTGTAACATACAAGTTCACCTTCCCTGATTTGATGCCTTTCAAACAGGATGAATTACATTCTTCATGGCTCTTGGCCATTACTCTCCAGGATATGGTTGGAGAAGGTGGTGATTGTAGCTACAACCTGAGACAAAGGAAGATTGGCCTGAACACCCAAACAAGGAAGCTCCTTTCCCCAGTCACCTATGGGGCATATTCCAATGTATTTGGAAAGAGCCACGGTGGCGCAGTGGTTAGAGCACAGTACTGCAGGCTACTTCTGCTGATCACTGGCTGCCAGCAATTTGGCAGTTCGGGTCTCACCAGCTCAAGGTTGACTCAGCCTTTCATCCTTCCAAGGTGGGTAAAATAAGGACGCAGATTGTTGGGGGCAATATGCTGACTCTATAAACCGCTTAGAGAAGACTGTAAAGCACTATGAAGCTGCATATAAGTCTAAGTACTATTGCTATTTGTAAATCATCAAATCTTTGCAAGACTGTTGTCAGCCAGCTGAGATGGCAGAATCATTGTCCTGGTTATTTTCTGCAGGAGCAAATCCCTGACTATAACAGTCTGAAGTTGTATAGCTTTTGTGTCAACCTGGACATAACTTTTTTTTTTTTGCAATCTTCTATATTTCTGAGGGTTACATGAACCAGGATTCAGGATTTTAATATAGAAGGCGACTCTATTGTGAAATGACTATTGCTTCTTTTCTCCTGAGTTTTAAGATATATATAGATAGTCCTCGACTTACAATGGTTCATTTGATAACCATTCAAAGTTACAATGGCATTAAAAAAATGATTTCTGATCATTTTTCACACGACCTTTGTAGCATCCCCATTATCATGTGATCAAAATGGTTCAGACTTATAACTTGCGGTGTCCCAAGATCATGGGATCATCTTTTGCAACATT
Source organism: Naja naja (assembly GCA_009733165.1). Taxonomy (NCBI): domain Eukaryota; kingdom Metazoa; phylum Chordata; class Lepidosauria; order Squamata; family Elapidae; genus Naja; species Naja naja. The sequence goes on along the minus strand of CM019148.1, from coordinate 28,335,935 downwards.
TTAACAAGCAAAATCAATGGGGAAAACTAAATGCATTTAACAATCGTGTTACTAATTTATGAAAAATGATTCACTTAACAACTATAGCAAGAAAGGTCATAAAATGGGGCAAAACTCACTTAGCAAATGTCTCACTTAACAACAGAAATTCGGGGCTCAATTGTGGTCGTAAGTCGAGGACCACAGCTGTAGTCCAGCTTGGAGAAGCTTTTCAATTCAAATTGATAGCAGAGTTCAGTAATCATAGTCAGTTTGTGGTGCCAGAGGCAGAAAAAGAAGGCTTAGAAAGCTTAATTGCCTTAGTATCTCTAATTTATTTTGGAAGAAAGAATCATTTCTGACCTTTTACAATGGAGCAGGGAAAACAGGGTAATTTCCAGAAACGTGGGAGAGATTCTTAAAAAGAAGTGGCATTTATGTTTCTATTTCCTGTTATTCTTTCTTTTTATAAATTGGTGATTTGAGCTTATTTGCCAAAAGACTTCTTTAGAAGTAAACATATTTTAGAAATATTTCTGCAGTGATTGCATGCAAAAATCATGTTATTTCTGGACTTTAGAGAGTAGTCGCCCAGCCATCCATATGGGACAAAAGATATAGAAGAAAATATATACTAATGTTTCTTTGAGAAGATCCTTCACAAAGATTGTATACTGTTATTTAATCATATTGTCTACTAAGGTTTATCTTGCAGTTTTTCCTGCTCCAAAAGGGAAGTTTTTCTGATTTCTGTAGTGGCAAAGTTCCCTGAGAGTATTGGGGGTGCTTCAACAGGTAAGGTCACTTTCCCTTTCAGGATGTGCTGGAGCACAGCTCTAGCTCTCATCTACAGTCAACCTAACAGCCACTTTTGTTATGGGGATTTTCCTGATACAGCTGAAATGCCTTAAGTATGATGGCTGAGTATTTTTCTTAGCTGACATTTGTGTCCCACTTCTGAGGGCCATCATCTTTTTTCTGCCCCAAAGTCAACTTTTGGAAATCAAGGAGGAATTCTACACCCCAAAATAAGTGGCCTTGAAAGATAGGGACAAGGGCAATCATAGTGTTTGGTGAACCTTTTCTGCACTGCAGCATTTTAAGTAATATTTCTCTCTCACTCACTCACTCACCTTCAAGTCAGTCAGATTTCTGCCAACTGCCTAGATTAGTCAGTTTTCTTTGGAAGTGGCAGTTTTCTTTGGAAGTGGTTTGCTGTTGCCCCCTGCCTAGGGCTGAGAGAGAGTGGCTGGCCCAGAGTCATCAATTGCCTTTATGCTAATAAGGGACTAGAACTCATGCCCTCCAGTTTCTAGCTGGTGCCTTACCCATTACACCAAACTGGTTGCCCTTCATAGACTAAAGTTCACATAAGGAGTTAACACACGAAGCGGCCTTGAACTAAACCAGAGTATTTGCAGCAAGAGAATGGTATGAATTCAAGCTGCCCCTTGGCTTTAAAGAGCTCATCACCATCTTTTTCCATTGCATAGCAGGCAATATAATATCTTTTTAGGGGTTTATGAACATTTGACTTGCAAATGAGTTTTAATCCAATTAGAGAGAACCTGGAGCAATTCTCTCCAGTACACAATTCTTTAAAACCATTAGATTTATCTTTCATCAAACTATATCCTATTTCATCTATTGGGTGAGATGTTGTACAGAGTTTCCTTCCTACGTGATTGGAGGGAAGGATGTGAGTAATAATAAATACAGAAAGTACAGGGCAGTAGCATTTAAGTTGCTTGCAATGTCCATGCCTGTGGACAATAAACATTCTGGGTGAGACAATTATCAGTTCCAAGTTGGAACAAAAGAAAAAAAAATCTGACTCATCCAAACCTCATTAATTGTAACTCAGTGGTAAATACTTTTTGACAATTCATTTTTCACAAAAATCCTTTTAGTATAAACCACTCAATGTAAAACAGCTTTTTCTAGAACCTATTTACAGGTCCACCTGCATCTAATCACTGAAAACTGGCTGCAAGAACACCCAGGAAAAAAGACATGTGTCATGACACACATGATACAACTTGTGTACTTGCAGAAGCTCCATTGTCATTTCATAATGGTGACTTTTGTGTGATGTCACAATATCTATATCATTTTGACATTACTGCTGTGGACTCCTATGCACCCAACCATTCTTAGGGATATATGATGAGCATCGTTGGTGTTCCAGGAACAGATGAAGAGGCTCCCCCAAGGCTCCCCCAAAATTACTTGAGGCATTCTTGCAATCATGTGAGTTTGTGCTAGAAAATTCCTCAAAGACCTTGTAATGCTGCAGAGGTTTAAACTGTATGGCCATGATTAAGCTAGTCCGTGTGTTTTGAAGGCAGTACTAGGATAATTAGCAAGGAGAAAGAAGGAATACAAAGCTCTGCATTGTGTCACCGTGTTATTCTCTCAAATGGACAAGATGGGGTAGAGGATTAGCAGACAATGGGCTTTTGTCTCAGATATCGTGACCAACCGTTTATACAGTTCATGCCTGGAACCCATTGCCCCAGGTGCATGAAACTTCTTTGTGCCATCATCCAGCCCTTCTCCCCAACTCCAAATCCCATTTCTTCTCTCACTCAATCCACAGAGCACTTTTTCAAGCATTGGGCCTAGAACCTTTTATTTCATTTTGTGCATCTGTAATGACCCAGCAGCAAAAATAGGGCAGGCAATACAGTGTAAACTACAAAGGCGGATAGGTGGTGCTTGGTGGGCGAAGTTCCCTTGTGGCGCTGTGAGAACACTGAGGCGGAAAGGCGGGGAGGCCAAAAGGGCTATGGCTTCTCTCACTCGCCCTTGTCATGGCCTGAGATCCAGAATGCAGGTAGGGTTATTCTCTGTTGGATAAAAGAAAGAAAGAATGTATGATTCCAGAACCAAAAGGAATTTCCTAATGCTAGGACAGACCATCGAGTAATAGTGCGAGACAAAGTATGGAGACTTGTAAGAATTAAATGTGTTTGTGTATATGTGTGTAAAATGGCACCCCCACAGTTACTGATAGGTTCAACACTTATCCTATATAAGTAGTCCTCAGTTAATGGCTGCCCTGCCTAGTGATTGTTCAAACTTATGATGGCATCAAAACAGTAATTATACCATTGGTTCAAGGTTGCGGTTGCTGTAACATCCCTGCAGATCAATATTTATGAGCTTCACAGCCGACTCCCAACAAGCAAAGTTGATGGAGAAACCAGTAGCAAAGTGCAAGCTGCAGTCACCAGGATGTTGTGCTTAATGATTTGTTTAACAACCATAGCAGAACTGACATCGTAAGTCCGGTGCAGTCACATCATTCATTTAAAAATTGTGTGTCATGAGGTATCCATCCCAATTGTAGTTGTTAACTGAGGACTATCTGTATAGCACAGGAGACTAGCTGCCACTTTGTACAAATCCAGAGTCTCCGTCCCCAAACAATCATCAATTTGGAGATCTAGAAATATTTCTTTGTCTCATCCCAAATGCACACATATTTAGTCTTCCTGGATAAAAAGTAAGCGTATATCTCATTTAACACAAAGTCTGCAAGTTGAACATTGAGAAAGAGGAGGCTAGGACTGACCTTTTGTTCTTATAGACTCTGATTTTGTTTTCTTAAAAACATACTTATCCAAAAAGGTTCCCATGCGCTTCCTATGGATTTCCTTCAAATTGATGATATTTTAGGATACTATAGATTTTTGTGGCCTTAAGACCTCAAGATCTATCAGGGTTCCAATTCTCAATTGGCCACTGATGGCAGGTATTTAAATAAAATGTCCCAAAGGTGTTTTTTCAAGAGGCAACTGGACTTATTTTTAAAAGACATTTTGCTTCTCATCCAAGAAGCTTCTCAGATGAGAAGGAGAAACGTCATCAAAGAAAAAACAGAAAGTCCAGTTGCCTCTTGAAAAAAGTACCTTGGGGACAACCATGACCTGGATGACTGAGGATCTCCATAGATATTTAAATACAATTTTAAAGTCGTTTATGGACAAAAGTAACTATGGGAGACCATTTGTCCCTCACAGAAAACGTGTCTGGCCTTTGATTACTTCTTAGAGATAAAGATATGAACAAGCATTAGGAGAATGTTTTTGTGGAGCAACTGGTGGCACTTCTTCTTTTCAGTTATATTTCCAAATATTTCTATTAACTATCCCAGCATGGTTCTCTCAAGAAAATAAGCCACTGAGATCGTCTCTTGCAGTCTGAAGTGGTACAGCCCACTTTATATAAGGCCAGCCATGAAGGAAATTATACTAGATCAATGATCTTAAATGAATGTGGTCATTTTCCACATAGCCGAGCTCAAGAGACTACCCCAACTCTGACTGCATCTCCCCAGCTCCACACTTACACTTTATTGTCCTTGAAATCACGCAGGGCGTCCCTGGCCACTATATCCATGAATGTGTCATCATCCAAAGGAACACTTCCTGGCACAATCAAGGAGAAGGGCTCAGAATCAAAGACCTGGACAGTCACTTGAGTGTCAGTAGTTTGGGATGTGTCTTCTGGATTGGAAGATTTCACCTTAAAAGAGGAGGACCAAACATTACCAGTGCCTGAACCTATCAAAAAGATAGTTGTTTCTAATGGGGGGAAAAGTTTTGTCGTCCACCACCCAACCCCACCAGCCTATGAACATGAAACAGAACAAGTAGAGAGAGATATAAATCCAGTTCCTCTCTTTTTATTCAAGCCGAATTCCTGAGCTTCTTTGGATAAGTCAGCAGTTCTTAAAAACAATCTTGCAATCCAAGATGTACCTCTCTACACCAATGAAATAATATATCCAAGCAGGTAGAAGCTACCCATTTGCTACACCTTGTGCAAGGGTGTATACTGAGAATGCCCCCAAGGGTTAGAAGGGAGAATGCTCAGGAGCAAGCTTTCTCAGTAGTAGTTCCCATTCTGGAATACCCTGTCCTCCATCTCTGATATCAGGATGGCCACCTCCTCCCTGCTGCCATTTTGGTGCTGTACTCTCTTCCAGCAAACCTTCAAAGTAGAAGAAGCTATCATCTAATGGAAGGCAACTTACCAGAAGGGAAAGAGCTAGGATGCTGTATGATACTAACTTACTGATGTTTTTACAATGCAATTGGAAGCTAACTAGAATTGGCAAATATGTATGTAAACAAATATGCTTAAAGATGCAAATTGAAGACTTAGTGGCTACACTCACACGTTAACGTTAGTTAAAATGTTTGTAGCTTAGTTTGTGTGCACCCAGCTATTTGCCTACTTTATAACTTAATGGATTTCACAAAACCAGTGAAGGCGCTAAGTCAGCAATCATCCGGTGTGGTGAGAGCCGCCGGAGTGGACTTTACCCGGACCTGGTTATTTGCTGGTCGATATGGATGGGGTTTTTTTTTCCCTCCTTCTTCTGAACTTCTTTTCTGTGTCCTCTCCTTCTCAGTCCCGATGTGGCCTTGGGATGCTCTCCGCCGTGGTGAGAGGACACTGTTGAGCATCTGGGGGGGCGCACCTACCCTGCTGTGGTGTGAGGGGTGGGGGGGTTGGGGCTTCTCTGGCGGCTGTACCAACTGGCCTTACCATCTTGGCCCCAGCCATTGGAACTTCCACCAACGGTGAGAGCATGGGGGTTGTTCCATGGAGGTTTATCATCTCCTCTCCCGCTTGCCGTGAGAGGACAGCTGGGGTTGGACAAGTTTAGTTGGCTGGTACACCTTATTTGGACTGGAGGGTGGGGGTCTGGGGCAAAAGGGAAAGAGGGGTGCCAAGACCTCTTTGTTAAATTTTTAACTGAATTTTTAAGGGGTTCAGGGAGGGGGTCTTGGCGGAGATCTGTTGAACTGGATCAGCGGGAACTCAGTCCAGCCTGGCTGTGGATTGTGGTGTGGGGGGGAGAGGGGGTCCCTGGGGCTCCAGGATACAAGGCGGGAATGGTGATTCCCAGGGTGATCGGGTTCAGCAGGGGACGGAGAGGCGGGGGGCCATATCGTGAACAGGGAGCGCGCTGCCACTGTTTGCGAGCTGTGGCGCGCTCTGACCCCCATGTCTCTGCCCATTCCCCTGGGGATACGGGATACGGAGCCCTTGGGCTCCAGCTGGTGTACTTTAATGCCAGGTCTGTGGCTAATAAGGCATCCCTCCTCCGGGAAGTGATTGAGGAGGAGGCCGCGGACCTGGCTTGCATCACTGAAACCTGGTTGGGGCCAGAGGGTGGAGTTCCTCTGGTGGATTTATGCCCCCCAGGTTTTCGGGTTTTGCACCAGCCTAGAGCCCAGGGTAGTGGTGGGGTGGCCTGTTATTCGGGAGACCTTGATTCCAAGGGAGGTCTCTGTTCTGCAGACAGGCGGGTGTGAGGCCCTCCTCCTGCGTTTGGGGCCTGGAGGTCGGTTGGGCCTGCTGCTTGCATACCTTTCCCCCAGCTGTGTAACAGTGGCCCTGCCTGAGTTCCTTGATGCCCTCTCAGGAGTGGCGGTGGAGTTCCCGGCCCTTTTGGTCTTGGGTGACTTCAACCTGCCCTCCCTGGCGGGGGGCATCAGGTTTGACCCAGGAGTTCATGGCTTCCATGGTGGCTATGGGCCTGACCCAGATAATACAGGGTCCCACGCATGAGGGGGGCAACATGCTTGACCTTATTTTTGTCTTGGAGCAGTGGCGTAGTGATCTGGGGGCTGGCAGTGTTAATGTTCAGCCTGTTGCATGGTCAGATCACTATCTCCTACGGCTGGTCTTCCAACAGGCCGCTCTGCCTTGCTAGGATGAGGAACTGCCAAGATGGTTCCGCCCCAGACGCCTGATGGACCCTGAGAGGTTCCAGGCAGAGCTGGGGTTTCTGCCCGCTTCCCTTGTCCACAGCTTGGCCGAGGTGCTGGCGGCTGCATGGCAACATGCAGCCATGGAGGCCCTCGACCGGGTTGTCCCCTTACATCCCCTCACTTGCCACAGATCCCAGGTAGCTCCCTGGTTTACAGAGGAGCTCCGGGAGATGAAGCAGCATAGGAGGGGTTTAGAGAGCAGATGGAGGTCAACCCGCTCCGAATCCGACCGAACCCAGCTAAGAGCCTATATTAGGACTTACCTGGGAGCTCTGAGGGTGGCGAGGAGGGCTTACCTCTCCGCCTCATAGTGTCCGCAGATAGCCGCCCAGCCCCCTGTTCAGGGTCACATGCTCCCTTTACATCGGGAGCGGGAGGACCCTCTGCAGGGTAGGGCTGAGGAATTTGGACATCTGTTGGATAAGGTCGCTCGGATCCAGGACGGGTTGAACTCTACTTTGCAGTGGTCTGAGGAGGGGCTTACAGAGAGTCTGGCTGATGTCATCTGGGCTGAATTTGATCCTGTTTCTGAGGATGAGGTGGACAGGATTATGTGACGACTGAGTTCCACCACATGTTTATTGGACCCGTCTCCTTCCTGGATGGTGTATGCCTCCAGGGAGACCACGCGCTGGCTCCGGCAGTTGTTAATGCCTCGCTGAGGGAGGGGTCTTTCCTGCCACCTTGAAAGAGGCAGTGGTGAGGCCCTCCTGAAGAAGCCTGCTCTGGACCCAGCCGCTTTTAAACAACTTCCGTCCAGTCTCCAACCTTCGCTTTTGGCCAAGTTTGTTGAGAGTGTGGTAGCTCAGCAGTTTCTGCTTTTCCTGGATGAAGCGGACTATCTAGATCTGTATCAGTCGGGCTTCCGGCCCGGGTTCAGCACGGAGACGGCATTGGTCGCGCTGATGGATGATCTCTGGAGGGCAGGGACAGGGATTTTCCTCTGTCCTAGTCCTATTATATCTCTCAGCGGCCTTCGATACCATCGACCATGGTATCTTATTGCGGCACCTCGGGGGGTTGGGAGTGGGGGGCACTGTTTTGCAGTGGTTCTCCTCCTACCTCTCGGGCATTCAATCGGTGTTGGCAGGAGGGCAGAGGTCGGCCCTGAGGGCACTCACTTGTGGGGTCCTCAGGGTCGGTCCTCTCTCCTGTTCAACATCTATATGAAGCCGCTGGGGGAGATCATCCGTGGTTTTGGGGTGAGGTATCACCAGTACGCTGATGATACCCAGCTGTATATCTCCACCCCAAACCAAATCAGTGATGCCCTCTCCGTGATGACCCGTGTCTGGATGCGTATGGATCTGGATGGGCAGGAACGGACTACAGCTCAATCCGCCAAGACTGAGTGGTTGTGCGTACAGGCATCTCGCCCAGTCAATCGATTCCATCTTTGGTCATAGGGGAGAGGTGTTGCCCCTGTGGACAGGGCTCGAACCTGGGGGTCCTCCTGGATTCACGGCTCAGTTTGGAGGAGCAGGTGAGGGCCGTGACCAGGGGGGCTTTTGCCCAGGTCCGACTGGTTCGCCAGTTGCCCATATCTGGACCGAGATGCCCTTCGACGATCACTCATGCACTTGTGACGTCCCGACTTGACTACTGCAATGCTCTCTATCTAGGACTGCCCTTGCATACCATCTGGAGGTTTCAGCTAGTGCAGAATGCGGCTGTGCGGTTGTGATGGGAGCTTCCCGATACTCCCATGTTACACCCTCCCGCTGAGCTGCATTGGTTGCCGGTTGCCTCCGGTGAGATTCAAGGTGTTGGTTTTAACATTCAAAGTCCTTTACGATTTGGTCCGGGTACTTTGGGAGCATCTCCTGCCAACATCAAATATCGATCACCTGTGCGTGCGCACAGACGGGACTCCTCGGGTACCGCGGCTAGACAATGTCGGCTACGGTGCCTCGGGAGGGCCTACTCTGTTGCGGCCCCCGCCTTGTGGAATCAACTTCCTTTGAGCTCCGTTTGGCCCCTGATCTTTGCTCCTTCCGCCGCGTCTGAAGACTTGGCTATTTGAACAGGCTGGGCTGGACTGACCTCCTGGGGGAGTTTTAACGTATTTTTAACTATTTTATTGATTGGGCTTGTCAAATTTAATTGTTTTTATATATTTATTGTCGTGGTGTTTTATGTGAGCCGCCCTGAGTCCTCAGCGAGAGGGGCGCATACAAGTCCAATTAAATAAATAAATAAATAAATAAATAAATAAATAAATAAATAAATAAATAAATAAGCAAGTGAGGGAAATGCAGTTGATAGCCTACCGTGATAACCTTCAGAAGCCTGTCATTCCGAGTGCGATTGGCTAGCTGAGATACCCAACCAAACTGTTGGTTGAGCTGATCCAGGATGGCTGTGGTGTTGAGCATTTCTTCCTGGAAAGCCTTGAGGATTTCATCATATCTCCGGGTAAATCGTTCAGCCAATCGCAGAGCATCTTCAAAGCGTTCCTTAATTCTTCTCTGATCTCGATCTGTCTGGGAACAATCTGTATGGATTTGAAGAAGAGAGAGAGAGAAAAGAGATCCAGAAAAGAAAAAAGTGAAGACTTCCTAACGTGACTGTAGGGACAGGCCATACAGGGGGTCTCAGAAATGGTACAGGATTGGTTTTGCCACTGCCTTCTTCCAGGATGTTTTGTTGACTTCTCGGTTCTGGGATCTTCAGGTGATCTACCATTCAAGGAAAAAGAAGGCCTGATCTGGCCCAGCTTCTTAAGGTCGGTCAAGGCTGGTTGGATAGGAGCTTCTGCTGCTGTGACACTTGCAAATACCTCATGAAGTCACCATAATTCTATTTTCAACTAAAACTAGAAATCTATTTCATTCATGCATTCAATTTCTACAGCCATCCATCTCAGTCAATGATTTGATAAGTTGGATATATGTTAAAAATAGCATCATCATAACACAACAGTTCTATTCACATTCTATGTTTAACTAAATCACTTACAGTTACAGGTAGCTGCATTCATGCAGCATATTAAATTTTGTTCATTTAAAGTGTTTAGGACATTTAGGGCATTATGTGAATCCAGCTCCATTAGATTGATTTATAATTAATGTAGGGTATGAATTAATTCAGTAACTAGAATAAGAGTGTTACATGAACACAACCCAAAAGTCATGTTGGCAAAAGGAAACAAGTTACACACAATCTAAATTGAGGACTACCTGTACATGCTGGTTGCCAAGCACCCAAGTTTTGATCTTGGGATTGTGGGAATGTTATGAAAGTCGTAAGTATGAGGATCAGTTGTAAGTCAGTTTTCTCAATGGCCAGTGTTACTTCAAATGATCACTAAACGAATGGGTGTTAAGCACTAAATGCACAGCATATTGCCTTTAATAGCAATAGCATTTAGACTTATATACTGCTTTATAGTCCCTTTACAGTCCTCTTTAAGTGCTTTACAGAGTCAGCATATTGCCCTCAACAATCTGAGTCGTTTTACTGAGCTTGGAAAGATGGAAGGCCAAGTCAACCTTGAACCAGTCAGGATCAAACTCAGACTGTGGGCAGAGTCAGGCTGCAATACTGCATTCTAACTACTGTGCCACCACAGCTCCTTTAATAAATCATTTTAATAAATGATCCCATCAAACCATGGTTGTCAGCTGCAAAAAGGTTTCCATCTTCCATTTCACCATCTTCCACTTACCTACAGCCAGGATTGCCTGGCATTTGTCACATTTTTCCTTCATTTTCAGGCAGCCAGCAGAATTGCGACGGATCTCACGGCACACCATCCGGTTGTCATTGTGACCTGGAATGACTAACAAAAAGAATGACAGCAGACATCACAACAGACCCCAGTTTTGCCAGCGGTATTAAGTCACAAGCCGGCATTGTTAATAAAGCCAAGAATTACTTGAGATCAGAAATCTGGAAGCTGCATCAAAACATTCACCTTCAAAAATATATCTTTTGGACACGATTTGGAGTTGACAGAATGAAGACAATCAAACTGTTCTTGATAGGCTGAGCAGCAAAGCACAGTGGCAACATTGGAGGGGCTTACCTTTCCATGTTGGAAATTGGGGAGCAGGGAATGGTGGGGGAGAAACGGAGCTCCTTGCTAATCGTTACCATCAAATTGCCAAATGAGTTTGTCCTATGACAAGTCAAAGAAACTGAGCCTAAATCTGCCGGTGAACAAGGGGCTTACTGTGGATATGAACCAAGCAAGTATTTCTCCAATCCTTGGGAATACGCTAGGTACCAAAAACTGGATCTCCCCTTTTTATGCCCAGTAAAACTTGTTTGTATAACTCAGAGGTCTCCAAACTTGGCAACTTTAAGACTTGTGGACCAACTCCCAGAAATTCTCTATGTTGGCTGGAGAATTCTGGGAGTTGAAGTCCACAAGTCTTAAAGTTGCCAAGTTTTTGGGGGCTGGTATAACTGGAGGGAGTAGGCAGGCAAACATAGGTGTTTAAAAGAGCTCCAGTGGCCAGGCTCACTCTGCAGCCCAGGATCTCACCTTACCTGTTGGGATTTGATCAAAAGAAAACCCAGGGATTCCTCCTAGACCTGGCTGGTCCCACTCAATGGCTTTCTGAGCATCTTCAAAGAAATGCTGGCTCATCTCATGGAAGGGCTGGAAAATCTGGTAGAAACCTTGATGGGGGTGGTAATTGCTGAAGAACTGAGAGAAAGGGCGCGTATTCCTGGCAACACGGGAATGGGTGAATGGGATACGGATGCTGTGGAAGCTATCCTGGAAACTACCGAATGGCCACTGCAAGAAGGGGAAGAATTGCCCATAGGCCTGACTGCTCTCTTGGAAGAGGTCATCCACACCATCTTCCACTAGACCATAGCGCTCCTCAAGATCATCCAACTTCCGGCTCTGTTCTTCATCTACATCCATCAAGGAGTCGATGCGCTCCCCATTCACCCAAATGGAGAAGGGAGAAGAGCGGTTCAGGAACTCTTCCAGCTGAAGGAAAAAGTATGAAAATTTGAAAACCCTCCAACTGGAAGCCTGCTGGCAATTGTAATTAGAAAACAAACAATTAACTGCCCCAAAAAGAAATATAGTAAGAATTCACAAGCTAACCAAGAGAGGCACTATCAGAACTGTTTGTAAAGCTTCCATAGGTCATAAAGCCATGCCCTTAAGCCCAGAGTCATCCAGAATTTCACCCTGTCCATTCATTTCAAGAATCAATTTAAGTTTACTTTTAAATTCTAGATCAGCATTCCTTAAGTTAGTGGCCAGATGTACTGGACAAGTTCTATTATCCCTAGTAGAGTAAGTGGGAGTTGTGATGCAGACCTCAAACAGGATCAGGTTGGAAAAAGCTTAACTCAAATACTTTTAAGAGATCTCTCTTCCTTCCTGTGCATTCAGCTCAACACCCGATGATCTGATCTGTAACCTGCTTCCAACAACGAAGAATGAAGAATAAAGGGTTTCCAGCTACTTCAGAATGTGATTAAGTTCATTTAGGAGAATTTGAAGAGCCAAGAAATTGAGCTTATGCCATTATTTGAGAGGGGAAACAATTTATTTGATGTACAGGGTTTCACTTTCCTATACAGCTGGCTGTAGACTTGCTTGTATGATTGAGCAAGTGGTGCCAAAGTTTGGGTGGTCTGAGATCATTTAAGGCAGGTATTTCATTAAAAATCCTGAACCCCAACTTTTCAAACAGATTTAATCTTTGCCTAATTTGGAGTGTGCTCTTGAATGTGGATCCTTCAGTCAAGAGAAGGTGTACACATTTCACTGAGGCTTATCCAGATTTTAATTTTGTATCCCATGACACTCAGCCATAAGGCTCAGCCCAGATGATACCTTGAGGGTTTCAAGAGTCCCTGAATCCCCAAAATGGAGGTTATCCAGAAGTCCAGGGCCAAACAAGTAACATCACACCACTCACCTGCCGGCCAACCAGGCCAGCACCACTATGGCATGTCCGAGTATAGAACTTCATGCAGGTCTGCTTCAGGCATGGCTTGCATTCTTCCCAGAGGGCCAGCATAGTGTCATTGCACACTTCCTGTTCATTCAGTTCCTTCTCCATATCCTTCGCAAGGAGGATAGCCTCCTGCAGAGGAAACAGGGGAATTAGGACTTTCCTAAAGGGCCAGCAATAAAACAAGAGGAACTAGAACTAGAATGGAAGGCAGTGGAAAAGGAAGAAAGACCAAGACATTAAGAGCAAATGGAAGGAGCAGGTGAGTTTCCTTCAGTTTCAGCATGTCTCAAAGATGCTTTTTCAAGTGGCAACTGGACTTTCTGGGGTTTTTTAAGGTGTTTTGCTTCTCATCCAAGAAGTTTCTTCAAAGAAAAAGTAGAAAGTCCAGTTGCCTCTTGAAAAAGTACCTTTGGGATAACCATGACCTGGATGACTGAGAATCTCCATAGACATTTAGTTTCAACAATTAGGTGCAAGACTCAAAGTGATTAGGGGAAAAAATCCTAATTCCTTTGCTTTTGGAAACACACGATATAAGAGCCAGTAGGCAGTGGGGTGGGAGGGTGTCTCACATCCAAAGAAGATGATGATGGTGAAAGTAGCAACTGGATGAGCAGCAGATGAAGAGGATCAATGAGCACAGAGCCAGGAAAATGATTGGGGAACATCTGCAGTGAACTGATGAGATTCCAGGACAAACAGCTGGGAGAAGAGGCTGCCTTGACAGAAGCAAGCCACCACCAGTAAAAGAAAACCATAAAACAAGGTAGCCCTGACATCCATACAGAGCCCGGGTTCATCCGATGCGCTTAACAAGGTTGTTGAAAGACTTTTCAATTGTTTTAAGGTAACATGCTACACTTGGTTACCTTTTTAATGGATTAGCATGCCATGTGAACCTAGCCCATGTTGTTAGTTGATTTTTCATTGTAATATGCAAACCCAGGAAATGGGTTAATTCAAGTTAAATGTGTCATGATAAGGATAGAATAGCCAATCCAAGTTCATAAAATTAAAAACAAAACTCTTCCTGCTGACATGTATACTTAATCAGGGATGGGATCCGACTGGTATAACTACCGGTTCTGTTGCTCTGTGTCACGCACGCATGCGCACAAGTCGCATGAGTTGCGTGAGTCACACGAGTGCAATTTACGACCTGCTGAGCTGCCCGGACAGCTGAGCAGCACTGCGTGCAAGTGCACAGTGGTTGAAAAATCACATTTTTTCCTGCTTTTTCAACCGCAGCTGTGTTGCACAAAGCAGCTGCGGTTAAAAACGCAGGAAATAAAGGTCAGGTAAGAGCCCGGGCGGGCATGTGGGCCAAAACAGCAGCAGACATAGAACCAGTTCTATGTATGCTTTCTGTTTGCTGCTTTTCATAGCAACCGGTTCTACAGAAGTGGACAGAACTGGTAGAATCCAACCCCTGTATTTAATGCCCAAATAAAGGAAAAGAAACTACTTGGTGTACACCATGTCAGAGGGCGGGACTAGCTGCATAGCCTCCCTCCCACTATTTTTCCTTATAAACATGCCACAAGATAGTTGTCAAGTCTTTTGCAGCTTGGTGCCCACCAGATAATGCCAGCAACTGCAGTTCCAACTTGAATTGCAATCATCTTCTGTGAACATTAAGTTGGAGAAGGCTGAGCTAGTCATTTCATAGCAATAGTTCTACTCCCCACTGAAAATGTATCCAAAGCTTGTGAGAGTTGCAAGCTGGTAGGTCATGGAGAAGACCTTGAGGACCTAGGTTAGGCTGGGGACAGAACTCCCTTGCCCCTTTTTTGAATGGCAAAGAAATAAGACTTTCGAACCAGCTGAGGGAAACAACCACAACATCTCAGAAAGCCTGATGCCAACAGACCTCCTTCTTCTTCTTTGTGTCTTCCAAGTTATTCAAGATCTCCTGGTGGTCACTGCTCGTCTGTTCCATCAATAACTTCATCTGCCGGACACCATTGATGGCGTTTTCCAGCTCTCCGTCAATGTACCGACTTCCTTTTTCAGACATTTCTGTGAGAGGAAAAGGGGAAGGCCACATCAGCGTAACATTCTGATACGCTATTTCCCAGTGCACAATATTAACTAACAGACAGATGGAATTTTTCAGGTACTATAAAATAAAATAGAAAGCAAGAACATCACAAGAGAAGTGATTACTTTACAGCGCTTAGTTCCTGGGTGATTGGACTTTCAAACTGACCTGTAAGGTTTAATATGTGTTACCCAACAATTTACATATGCAACCTGTGATATTTTGTATGTTACACTGATATGATTCATGTACTATTAGCATATTCCATATTAAAATGTAATGTATACAAGCCAGAGCCATCCATACGTGTAAAGAGTCAGAGGTTAAGTTCTGCAGTATTTCTACTGTAGATACAGATGAGGGACGCCAATACATTGTTCAGATACATGGTACTGAAAGCCATCAATAGGGATCTGTCATATTTTGAGTTTTTGCAAATCAAACATTGCTTTGGATATTAAAAACCCATTCCAGAAATACTGTATAGCTGGAGCTAGACTTCCCCAAAGCGGTGCCCTTCAGCTCCACTAGCATGGCAAGTCCCAGAATCAGCAGCAAGTAGGATCAAGAGCTATTGTTCTTCTTTGCCTGTCTCCCTTCAACTCTGCATCGATCAGACAAACACTTGTTACAGTGCCAAGATCAAGAGAAGTCATTGTTCCTTTCTATTCTGCATTGGTCAGGCTGCACTTGGAATACCAGGTCTAGTTCCAGGCAACTCATTTTAGGACGGGCTCTGACAAACTGGAGTGCAGCCAAAGGACAATAACAATCTAATTAATAAACAGTCCTGGAAGATTAAATGTATGGAAGTATGGTTGAAGGTACTGGATATAATTAAGCAAAGACTGTATGAGTTAAGATAGGTTTCCGTAAAATACAGTTTCTGCAGCATTGTTTTTCAACCTTGGTCATTTTAAGATAAGAAACAAGCATAGCTTTGTGCAACTTTAAGATGAACTTGAACTTCCAGAATTTCCCAGCCAGCTAATCTTAAATTGCCAAGGTTGAGAAACAATGATCTGCAGCAACTTTTATCACATAGAAGACAGGGAAGAATTTTTCAGATATGTTCCAGAAAGACATGACAAGAACAATGAATTTAAAATATGGAAACAAACTTTGCATGCACATCAGGAAAAAGAATCCTAATGGTAGGTATGTTCAACCATGGAAATGTCAGCTTCAGGATATGGTGGATCTCCTTCATTGGTTGTTTGAGAACAGATTCCTGCACTGAGCAGACTTCCCATCACAACAGCACTTAGGAATTAAATCATGCAGCATTATTATTGGAGGATGTATTGCTTCTATTTTTTTAATTGCCCAACAATAAGAAATAAAAGACAAGTGAACAATCTTCTGTAATCCAAGAACACCAGAGACTGGACTGCCATTTGTCAGAAATGGTGTAGGGTCTCCCGCTTGTGCGGGGGGTTGGACTAGATGACCTACAAGGTCCCTTCCAACTCTGATTATCTGTTATCTGTTACCAAATGAAGCCCAGATCTTCCATAGGCAATCCTGACAGATGATGCAGCAAGAAAATGAGGAAAAAGGAGAACATTTCAAATTAAGATTTTACAGAGAAATGGGTGAGGTTTTGAGGGACCCTTCAGAGTTGGACTAGAGGAGCAACCAATTCTTGGACAACCTTGGCTAACCACCAGGTTACAAGTGACATGGGGCAGCTTTCTAGCAGCAGCATTAAGCAGGCCCCCAACTAAATGTAACAAGAGAAAGTAGAAGCGTAAGACAAATAGAAAGGTGTGACATGAATTTTCAGTTGCTCATCTGGAAAATGATTAGACTATGTTGGTGCATGTTTCTTCTTCCCTTTTCCTCATTCTTACAGGATTCTATGAGTTACAATAAATGCATTATTTCTATGCCTACTTTCTTGAACCGCACTTCAAGGAATACAGAGTCGCTGTATCAGTGAGAGGGGTGGCATAGAAATTCATTAAATACTTTTTTTTAGTTTAGTTTGTGAAGCATGTATGAGAAAACAAGTATAAGTATGAACATAACATATAAACATATAAATATAAACAGGTATAAGAATATACATAATAAATGAGTATGAATAAATGGGAACATTAAATACTGTAAAATGAGAAACAAGCATAACTTTTTACAAACACCAGCATTATTTCAATTGTTTCAATTGTTTTATACTGATCAGCTTATAAAGAGAGAGGCCCACAAATGGCAAATATTTAAGCGGGGATTTGTTTATGGATTTTCTAAAAGGTTGATAATCCACATCAGCCTTCCTCAACCTGGTACTGTACCCTCCAGATACATCAGACTACAGCTTCCATCATCCCAGCAACAGCTATGGATGATGGACTGTTACATAAGAAATCCATGATATTTTTTTTAAAACAATTCTGGATTTCTACTTCCCATAAGATAGCAGTATTCAAAGGCTGAGCACAATTATTCTCCTTTAGGTTACAGGTATAGATAGTCCTTGACTTACAATCACAATTGAGCCCAACATTTCTGTCGCTAAGTGAGACATTTGTTAAGTGAATTTTGCCACATTTCATGACCTTTTTCTTGCCACAGTTGTTAAGTGAATCATTGCAGTTGTTAGTAACATGGTTCTTAAGTGAATCTGGCTTCCCCATTGATTTTGTTCATCAAAAGGCCACAAAAGGTGATCATGTGACCCTGGGACACTGCAATCATCATAAATATGAGTCAGTTGCCAACCGTCTGAATGTTGATCCCATGACCATGCAAAAGTCATGTGAGAAATGGTCATAAGTCACTTTTTTCAGTGTCACCGTAATTTTGAACAGTCACTAAGTGAACTGTGTAAGTCAAGGACTACCTGTATATTTAAAGATGTAGAAAAATATAGTTTGCCCAAAATTCATCAACCCCACCCAGTGCCTGGCTTGAAAAATGGCTTTATATTTCATTTAGCACCTCCCATTCAAAGTGCTGGGATTTTTATTTTAACTTTTATTTTTGCCTACAATGAACACTGGCATGCTCTGCAATAAGGAAGTGGACCTGAGCCAGAAGCATGCAAGCCATTTCTTCCCCCTTCCCCTTTATTTTGCATGGAGCAGAAATGAGAACATGTGTGTTTCTCTGGGATACCCAACTCAGGGCAGGATTATGACTGGTGTTCCTGTTCTCGCATTGCAAGGTTGGCCAAAGTGAATCCTACAGCAGATCATCTTCAAATTTGTTGAATATTCAACAAGGGAGTGAAGCCAAAGAAATAGGCTTCACTCTGACTCGCAGTTTAGGCAGGAAAATAGTTTAAGCCGATTGGCTAAGCCGTCTGACAACCCCTATAAAAAGGGAGCTGTCGGATGGAGAGTTTGCTGGGTTGTACTTGTTCTAATAAAGAGTTGAAGTCGAAGATCTGTCTCCATCTCTTCCATTGCCCTCTATTTTACAAATTGTTTTAAGGGACTGGGCCAGGGGGAGGGGTGTGTCTATAGAAGAGAATATCAGAACATTTAATGGAATAAGTTAGAGAGAGAATAGGCCTTTCCACTCAAGTTAAGTTTATGTCTCCTCCACATTACACATATCTCCCTTCGGAGTTGCAAGAAGTTGGCAACATATAAATTTAATAATTAGCATTATTCAAATGTAGCCACTATAGATAGCTCCCAATTTCTGAGAGTGGAGCCTTAGATATAGACATAAAATTGCTACTACCTTGGCTGCAGCCACATCCAACTTTTTTTCCCTTCATAATTCATGGTAATGCATATTATATAAAAATTAAAAATAAACCAGTCAAGTTCATTAAGTCAAAGCCACCTCCACTTCTTCCATCTGCTTCTCCTAAACAATCCTTGGACCTTTCCAAAAGTTATTATAAACATTTCCTTCCCTTCCCTAGGGGAAATAGACTTGACTACATGCCTCTTGCATAAATTTGGCAACAGAGTCAAAATAAACAACAAGGCACCTTTAATTTTGCCCAAACTAGCTTCAAAGTGCTGTGAGTCACGCTTCTGGGAAGTGACTTCATGACCCAAATAGTTAGTTCTGTAATAGTGTCTTTATAAGCACTGCCAGCAATTTTTCTCTTTTTGCCAGTGTGGGGCTCCTGTGGGTCACAAGACAACATTTTGGCATCTTTTGCAGTTGCAGAAATCATGCACAGTGGACAAGAACCTGGTCCAGCACATCCACTAATTTACTCCAGCCCACCTGGGGTTTCTCAAAAGCTCATAACTGGCTGCAGTTCAAATCCACAAATTCTTTCCCAACCAGGGGGAAAAGCCATCATTTCTAATTAACAGACATGTACTCACTCTGAAGCTCATTAGGAGGAACAAGACAATGGCCCCCTTGCGAAGAAACCAAGATTCCCAACAATGAGAGCAACAGAGTTGGAATCATTTTCTCAATAGAAGGAAATCCAGACTCCTGCAAAAAGAAAAAGAAAGGAAAATAAAATAGAAGAGCCATATTAGTGTACTAAATAACTGAGACCAGACAATATATCCCATTGATTTTTCTTTAAATAGTAGAAACTTGAAATTGAAAATCCTGTATTTCCTCTGGAGAAATTAAAATTAAAAGCTCTATAGCATATGTAATAGATACAGAATGTTTTATTTGCAATGCAAAGACTCTGGAGCTCCTTGCCAACACAGCTTTTTGTTAATCATCATCAAACAAGTGCTGGCAACTTCTCATTCCAATGATTGGCTAGAACAGCATGCAGAACCTTAGATCTTCCCAAAGTTTCATTCCTGACTATTAGCCACACTGGATTAAGCTATCAAAAACTCAGCAGTTTTTGGACCACAGAGTCCATACCCCTTTTAGAGAAGTGTTTTTAATTAAATAGAATCTGCTGGTTTCAGTTTGAAACTCTGCCAGAAAGCTTGTTTGGATGTTCACCTTGCTCTCTGGAAATGATGTCCAATGTATTGAGCAGGATTAGCAGTTTTTTTTATCAAGAGTTTTATTTTTTGCTTTGAATTCTTAGCAAATAATGGAGCAGAAATCAATAAATGCATGGTGTACTGACTGATACAATGCTGTTCTTTACTACTTCGTGGGTAAGAATGAAGGCCAAAACAGGAAGACTTGCTCCATACAAAATTACTTCTGTAATTCTTTAGTTTCCAGCATCAAAGCCAATTTAACACATTTCTGTTCCCCAGGCTTCCAGCTCACAAGACAGTCCCTAAAATGAACCAACTGGCAGCTCAGGCAAGCCAACTGGTAATACAGTGACCATTTTGGACCAGAATATCTTCAGAGCAGCAGGTCAACATCAGCATAGACATGATCCAATAAATCAAAGGTTTCTTAGACCGTGGATGGTAATCTCCTGGGAGATTCACAAATAAATTTGAAGGAGGCCAAACTTTCTCCCTCTGCCTGTCAGTGGGTAGCCTTTCCTGCTTGGCCAGCCTGTACACAGGATCCAAACACCATACTCCCTTCTAACAGTCTTTGCTCTCTATGCAATGACTGCAAATTTCTCCCAAGAACCACACAACTGGCTCAGCCCAGATCAAGGCATTCTTGGAAAGTGTCATATTCTATCTCTTCCAAAGTGCTTCTTGGAGGTTCATCATGTTTGCGTCCCAGCACAGAGTCTGTGTTCTGCTCCAGGAAGTCCAAACACTGTGATTCTTCTGTTATTTGAAGAAGACACCTCACAGTGGGAAATTGGTGCTCTTAGACTGCCTGTTACAAACACAGTCGGAGCTATGGTGATGTGCCTAAGCAAAAAATCCAGAAGTTCACTTTGGAAGAGGGGAAAGCAAAGTGATGCATCTCTATCCCATGAGCATTGCCTGCATTACCAAGAATGATTGTCACAATTTCTTAGTTTAAATGTGTCCTGAAACCTGATGAAATTATACAGTATTTGTAATTCCATGATATGGCATGAAGATGCTGCTGAGAAGTGTTTGGGGAAGCACAATATGGAATTCATTTGAGCTCTTCTATGCAACCACCTGGACTCTATAATCCAGTGTGGTTTCCTATCCCATGACTGACTTCACAGCCTGCTTAGCCAAAGTATTAGATTAATGCATTTTCTGGGCTTACTCTATGCTGAATCATTGCCTAACCATATGGGTTGAGTTGACCCAATATGTTACACAATGCAGAAAAAAACAAAGTTAAATTTAACCAAACTTTGAAGTGATGATGTGCATTCAGCCACTGCAGTATATCTCTACCTTGGTCAAAAGGGGTATATGACACAGCCATTCAGTTTTTAAAGTATATAGAGGGGGGAAATATTATTGCCCATAATATGAATATTCATTTTCTTCCTTTTTTTCTCTTTTTTCTACTCCCCACCTCAACCCCTCAACCCATTTATTAAAAAGACAAGAGATTCAATTGTAGTGAAAGCTGAAGATTTCGCTTTGAACAACTGAAACTCAAATCCACCTTTAATTACCCCCATACCTCTGACTTCAATTAACATAAAATGGAAGGAGGTCAGGTGTTTTTAAATGCAGTGCTCCAATAGTCAAGAAGCAAATTTCACACACACAAAAAGATTATATTTCAATAAGGGTAAACAGCATTTTACACTAAACAAAAAAGCACAAATTAGAACACAGTGTTTTTCAAACTTGGCAATCTTGGGTTTCAACTGCCAGAATTCCCCAGCCAACATGGTAACTGGGGAATTTTGGGAGTTGAAGTCTAAGTTACAAAGTTTGAAAAACACTGAGTTAAAATATGCACCTTATTTGCCAAAACACATAACCGTATTTTTCCTATGTTCTCATTGTAGTGCAATCTGTATGGATAGAATGGGATGGTCTTGTCTTGGTTAGGTTGACTCAGCCTTCCATCCTTCCAAGGTGGGTAAAATGAGGACCCAGATTGTTGGGGTCAATATACTGGCTCTGTAAACTGCTCACAGAGGGCTGTAAAGCACTGTGAAGCAGTATATAAGTCTAAGTGCTATTGCTAGTGCTATTAGCCAGAGCAGAGTAAAAGATGTATGTGTGAATGTTCTGTCTTTCACTGTGTCATTTCTACTGATCTGCATCTTCTTGGATTGTCCACAGCTACCATTAAATCTCAAGGAATACATAACAAAGGAATTCCTCCCGCAGAAAGTTTTCAGATTTCAGACAAACAGGAAGGCTACAGAGTGATGGGAAAATATGTAAGAGAAAACAACTGCACCCAGAGGAGCATCCTCTGCCACCCTGAACAAGAGGCAGCTCAGAGGCCACTGAGAAAAAAAAATCAAGAGAGATTCTCAAGTACCAGTAGAAATTATCTATAGCTCAAGGCTGAACTGTGGAGTTTTTTGAACTCTGACATTGGTTGTTTCCTTGCAGACATTTGTTACCCATCCAGGCAAAACATCTACAAGCAAACAACCAAAATCAGAGAGCACCAAGGCAGAAAAATAAAAAAATCACATTTGCAGATGAAAAAAAACTATCAGGGAAATTGCTAAGCAGATTACATTATGGCATTGCCCAAGACCAATGAGAGAGCCCACAAAAAGCCAACCAACTACCAACTTGCCAAGATTCACAAAGACACAGAACAATGCACACTTTGACTCATCCCAATTGTTAAGTTTGCATGAAGAGTCACACGCGAAGAGCTTCAGTGAAGAGTTTATTAGTGACTACAGCTCGAATGAACCCGTCTTGGCTGGGCTACGGCTGCTACTTATGGCCAGCAGCCGCAGTTGCCAGCCAATCAGAGTGCAGGGTTTTCCCGCACTTTTCAAACCAATCATATTTGACATTTTACAAGAACAATTCAAACTAAACCAATGATATTCAAACCTAAATACATAACACCCCTCCCCACTAGGTTCAGTCCATACCAAACCCCAACCTATCTAATGTATTCTTTTAAATAGGTGGGGCTCTTACGTGTACATTGAGACCTTCGTGGTTCAGAAGTTTTAACGTTCTCACCCAGTGAGAGGGGAAATGTGTCTGTTGACATTTCCCTAGTTGGACTTCCTGTGAAAGAAGACCCTGTTTGATTGTTAGAATCTGGTCTCTCCTCCCAACCCATCTCCAGCCCAATGTCAGCACCCAAGTCAGGTAGTGATGTACAATCTTCCACTTCTAAGGATGGATTTTGGCATCGTGACATTCCTGTCGTAATGGCTCGTTACACATGGGATGGATTCTTGCTTGCTGATTATCCTCCTGCTCTTCCCCTTGCCCCCTAGAATTGACATCAGGTGAGGGAACTAGAGAGGAACAAGTGCGATGTTCCTGAGAAAACCTGGATCTAAGTTGATCAATGTGCCTGCTCCAGAGGACTCCATCCTCTGTTTGTACCCTGTAAGAACGAGGGCCTGTGATTTGAGTTATCTCAGCAGGAATCCACAAAGGTTCACCCATAAGGTTCTTAGCATAAACAGAATCACCCACACTGAATGTGCGAACTTTGGAAGTGGAATCTAGTGGTGTTGGGTGTGTAAGTGGGATGAAGGTGGTCAAGGGAAGACCTAAGTTTCCTACCCATCAACAACTCTGCTGGGGATAAGTTATTAGATGGGTTAGGAGTGATGTGCTGAACACTAAGAAGTTTTTCAACT
This sequence comes from Naja naja, assembly GCA_009733165.1. Classification (NCBI taxonomy): domain Eukaryota; kingdom Metazoa; phylum Chordata; class Lepidosauria; order Squamata; family Elapidae; genus Naja; species Naja naja. Next base: position 28,312,640 of record CM019148.1, on the reverse strand, counting down.
TTCTCAGTGATGTCCCCAGGACCCAGTTGCTGAAGTTTCTCCTTGGTAAAAGCGTTACCATGTTTCAGCCGGCCGTTAGCGAAGGGTGCCCAGGGGCAGTGAGGGCATGTCTGATACCCTGTTGTGCTAAATAGGATTCAAAAGGTTGGATGTAAATTGAGGGCCATTGTCAGAGACAAGAACATCAGGTAACCCATGGGTTACAAAAGTTTTGAGCTGCTTGATGACAGCATCAGTTGTGGTGGATGCCATGGGATTACCTCTAGCCATTTGGAATATTCATCTACTATAATAAGAAAGGTGTGCCCTCTGGTAGGGCCTGCGAAATCAATGTGAATCCTAGACCATGGGCCCCTAGGACATTCCCATTCCTGTTTGGGGGGTGAGAGGTGGGGCAGGCCTGATTACCTGACAGTTGGGACAAGATGCAACCCAGTTTTCAACCATTTTGTCAATACCTGGCCACCATACATAACTCCTGGCCAATCCCTTCATCCTTACAATACCAGGATGACCCTCATGTAACATTTCCAAAACCTCTTTTTTGCAGGAATAACCACCCTGTTACCCCACAAAATACATCCTCTTAATACAGATAATTCAGTTTGCCTGCACTTAAAAGGTTGGGCCAGGTGAGGTAGATCTTGAAGAGGCCAACCTTTCTTAATCCAGCCTATAACAGGAGCCAATAAAGTGTCTTTGGCAGTCTCTCTGGCAATTTCAGCAGCATGCACTGGAAGCTTGGCAACAGTTTCTCGGAAAAAGGTGTGTGTTTCAGGTTCAAAGTCCTCCTTGCGGCAAGGAAGTGGGCAATGACTCAGTGCATCAGCATGTCCAATGTCCTTGCCAGGCTTGTGGATAAGTTTGTAAGAATAAACAGCAAGAAATTCAGTCCACCTCAGCATTCTTGGTGACAGGATAGTAGGTGTAGGTTTATCTCCTGCCTAACAAAGGTTTGTGATCTGTAACAATGGTAAATGTTCTCCCATAAAATATTCATGAAATTTCTTGACAGCTGCAACAATTGCCAATGCTTCCTTGTCCAATTGGCTGTAATTCCTCTCTGCTTTGGTCAAAGTGCAGAGTAAAATGCAATAGGGGTTTCTCTCCTGCTGGGAAGCCTGTGGCTCAAACCGCCCCCCCCCCCACTCCAAAGGGGGATGCATCACAAGTCAGTACAACAGGCAAATTCTCAGAGAACTGTATCAGTACAGCATCAGATGTGATTAGTCTTTTAATACTGTTAAATGCTGATTGTTCCTTCCTCCCCCAGACCCAAACAGACTTCTTGTCAAGTAATCTGTGCAATGGTTCTGCAATGGTTGCCTTCTGAGGTAGGAACATGTGATAAAAGTTAATGAGTCCAAGGAAGGCTTGCAAATCTGTTTTGCATTTAGGTCTAGGGGCTTCTTTGATTGCTTGAACCTTGGCATGGTAGGGTGGATGCCATGCTTGTCAATCATATAGCCCAGGAACTCAACCTTGTCAGTTTTAAGAGTGCATTTTTCTTCCTTGACTTTTAACCCAGCTTTCCTTAATCTGGTAAGGACTTCTCTGAGTCTTTCTTGTAACTGAGTGTCATTTTCAGCAAGATTAACATCATCAAAGTAAGGCACTATCCCTGGCAGTCCTTGGAGCATCCTTTCCATAAGGCTTTGAAAGATGCCTGGTGCCAGCTTACTCCAAATTAACCTTTACATTTGAAGGCACCTCTATGAGTCACAATGGTTTGGGCCTCTGTAGTGGCATCATCAACTGTTAGTTGTTGATATGCCTGGGCCAGATCCAGTTTGGCAAAGACTGTACCTGCCAAGTGAATGTAATAGATGATGCACCACTGGAACTGGGTATGCTCTGCTGCAGCAGCATGGTTCAGTTCAGTCCCCTTAGGCCCCAGAGTTCTGACCCATCAGTCTTGACAGGTGTGACTATGGGTGTCTCCCATCTGGAGTGGTCAGTGGGCTCTAAAACTCCTTGAGCTATTAGTTTATCTAATTGTGCATCAATTTTTCCTTTAAGGCAAATGGGACCCTTCTGGGCTTTAAGAATTGGGGCATCTTGGGATCTAGGTTGAAAGTGATAGGTTATAGCTAATCCTTCACTGAAGACCTCTGGAAACTCAGACTTCAAGGCCTCCTCCCATTCAGAGTTGCTCACGTGATTGATGCCAGTCACCTCCATGCCTAGTGGATTGAACCACTCAAGTCCCAGCAAGCTTGGGCGATCCTTGTCCATGATGGTCAGGGGCAACGTTTGGTGTGGCCTTTGAACTTCACGTTGAATTCTCTTGTTCCAACTACTGGAATCTTGTTCCTTGGTAGTCTTAAGAGTCAGTGCTTGCTTCTGGAAATGTTTCTTCTGAATGTTGGGAAGTAGCCTGTGAATAGTGTCCCATGACACCATAGATAAATAGGAGCCCAAGTCCACTTCCATTTGGCAAGGCCTTCCTTCAATGAGTACCTTCACATGCACTGTTCTGCTTCTTAAGGTTGAAGAATGACCAATGGTGACTGTTTGATGAGTTTCATTCTTCCCATTTGCTTCTGAGTTGCACCCCATTTTCTCACTGAAGTTGTTGGGCTTGAAATCTTTGTCAGGAAACTTTCTTCTGTGTGGTGGAGTTCTGGATGATTTGCAGACTCTTGCTAAGTGACCTCTTTTTTCACAACAAAGGCAGATGGTATCAAGAAACTTGCATTCAGTGTGGGGGTTGTGCCCCCCAACCTCTGCAATAAAAGTCTTGCCTTTTCTTCCCAGGTCTTTCTTTTCTTTTCCATTCTGAGTCTATAAATTCCTTCCTCCACCTCACTGCAGTCTGATTCAGAATCTATTTGCTCATAATGAGTTGTTGTGGACTTTTCCAAATCAGAATGGCTTGAGGCCTTGTTAATTTTCTTCATGGCTGCTGCTGGAGGACTTAGTGGCTTCTGCTGAGGAGGCCTCTTCTATGGCTTCCTTCAAGCGTGATCTTAGGTTTTAATAACAATTTGCTCTGAAGCACCTTGTCTTTGAGGCCTAGAACAAATTGATCGGCATGGCCTCCTCCAAGTTGTTACTTCGCATGCACCCCAATGTCTCTTAAACTTGCCGAAGTGCGTTAACATTTTAGCTTTCCCTTGATCCCGACAGTAAAACTTCGTGTCTCTTAATGAGGCACGATACTTGTAGGCGTAATGGGCTCTTAAAAGCTTTTCTAAATCAGGCCATTCCATTACCTTCCGTCTGCAGCTCCGCCAATGCCTTCGCCATCTTGAAGACTGCCGGACCGCAGTCGCGTAAGAAAGACCGCCCTCTTCCGCTTCTCGGAGATGTCGGTGAGTTGTTTCCTTCCAAATACATTTGGAAGTGATCCATATCTGATTCCCAGTCTTCTGCTGCCAGATCGAGCGGGGCTGAGGAGGTGTTCAGCACAACCATCTTGCTCTTCTGCTTGTCTTCCGCTGTCTTCTCTTCAGGGAATCCCCTCGTCGCCAGTGTTAAGTTTGCATGAAGAGTCAGACGCGAAGAGCTTCAATGAAGAGTTTATTAGTGACTACAGCTTGAATGGACCGTCTTGGCTGGGCTACTGCTGCTACTTATAGCCAGCAGCCGCAGTTGCCAGCCAATCAGAGTGCAGGGTTTTCCCACACTTTTCAAACCAATCATATTTGACATTTTACAAGAACAATTCAAACTAAACCAATGACATTCAAACCTACATACATAACACCAATGTCTGTTCTCCCAGATGGACACATGACATAACAAAGGATAGGAAACCTGGCCAGCCTTCCCAACTTCAATAGCCAGCTAGATTCCCAGACAAGAGGAGCAAATTGTCCCAATATCTGCTTTCCAGATAACTCTCTATTGTGCCCAATTAAAAGAAAAAGTTGCATAAGAGCCATCCCACTTGTATTCAAGGCTAGCTAGAGGACAGATGGTTCTCATGGAGAACCTAAAGGCCCTGTTGGTGGCGAGGTCACCAAAGCAGGCTCTGTGGCCTCACTTTGTCATGGAGGAGGAAGGAAGAGGAGGCCCCAGTAAAGCACCCACCATTTTATGATGCGTCTCCAAGCAAAGCAAGCAGACAAGCCTCAGCAGAGAAATAACAGAGAGTGGTTTCTTTTCCTCAAAACTTAAAAAAAAAAAACCCCAATAATGTTAATTGGACACATATGGTAACAACTCACCCAATATTAGTGATAGTTTGCATGGGTTGAAGACAGTGGTGGATTCAAATATTTTTACTACTGTTTCTGTGGTGGCTTGGTGGGTGTGGAAGGGGAAGGATACTGTAAAGTCTCCAGTCAGAGGTGGGATTTGCTGGTTCTCGAACTACTCAAAATTTCCGGTACCAGTTCTCCAGAACTGGTCAGAACCTGCTGAATGCCACCTCTGGTTGAAGAGAGGGAGGACTGCCTTGTTTAGAGGACGTAGCATATTCTGCTGTTATATAAAATTAAAATGGTAGTGGTAAAGGCTTTCCATGAATTTCTGAGTAGCAGAACGTCAATGTATAGAACGTGGTGGGCCTTTTTCAATGAGTATGAGGTACAGGTGGTCCTCAAATTACAACCACAACTGAGCTCAAAATTTTCTGTTGCTAAGCAAGAGAACTGTTAGGTGAGTTTTGCTCCATTTCACAACCTTTCTTGCCATAGTTGTTAAGGGAATAATTTCCGCTGCTAAGTTTGTAATATGGTTATTAAGTTAATATGGCTTCCGCATTGGCTTTGCTTGTCAGAAGGTGAAGGTGATCACATGATCCTGGAGTACTGCAACTGTCATCAATACATGCCAGTTGCAAACATCCAGGTTTTGATCATGTGACCACAGGTATGCAACAAGGGTTGGACATGTGAAAAACAGTCATAAGTCACTGTTTTCGTGCCCTTGGTCACCAAATGAATGGTTGTAAGTCAAGAACTACCTGTACTCTTTGTTTAGATCCTTACTGGGGTTCTTTTGATCATTAAACTAGGTTTGTCCTGCAAAAATTAATTGCAGGCTTGGTTTTAGATAACAGCCACACGTGTTCAAACTAGTAGCACCCTAACAAATCACAACCCATGCACCTTCTCCACAAAGCAGGCAATGCCTCTTTGGCAGTTCAAATAAGAGCCCTTCTAAAAAATAATTCATGAATGCCATTATTCTAACATCTGTTTTATTTTGCATCTATATCCCTGCTTTCTCCCTCAGGATAGCAGGTCTGTAACAGTCTCCTGACAGTAAGCCACACAAAACTTTGAAGACTTAGTTCTGAGTTGATATTGTACTGACAAAGTTGTACATTAAAAAATATAAATCTTTACATTGCCCTCCCACCCACCCCAGTGACAGAGAATGGGAGGAGAGTTTGACCTTGCTAGTGTTCAACTCCCCTTAAAACAATAGGTCACAAGAACTTTTTAAAATCAAATAAAGTAGCTATTTTTAAAAAGAGTGCAGTGGGTTGCTTAAAAGCTATGGGGTCCCTTTTAATAGAAGTCTTGGAAGAAGAGCCCTGTGAGGTGAATCAATTTTCCTAGACAAATTTCCTACAGTACTTGCCCCTTCAAGGCTGCTACTTAAGGAGGAAAGAGTGTGCTTTAATCCTTTCAATAAATTAATTCCTGTTGCATAAGAGAAAGGATCTGACCAAGTCCTTGGCTACACAAAGCTTAGTGGCGTGGGAAAGAAGCAGCATCAAACAGGACCCTGATAAGCCACCAAGGGGAACAGCCACCACTCAGTGAAAGACAGCACACTGGCTTTGTCTGCAGAAGGGGCGAGATCCGTGGTTAAAGGCTCTCAAGTAGCAGGGTCAAGGCATCTGATGTGCATACAGAAGGCCCCAAATTCAATCACCAAATTTAATCTAAAAGGATCAGTTAAGATTTCTCTGCCTGACATTCTAGAACACTGTGAACGGTCAACATAGACAATGCTGCTTGACATGAACCAAGGAACTGACCTAGTTGGTTAGCTTTGCAGACACGTCTCTCCCCACTAACAATTTTACATTAGATGAGCCTTTTCCCATGATTCTAGTACTTATTTGCACGAAGAGTCTGAATGGCCTTTAGAGAGATTTGGGGTTTTTTTTAAGTGGAGAATTAATGGAAATTAACAGAATGTGTTAAGAGGGTTGCTGTTGCAGCGCTTAGATTTCAAGGTAAAGCCATGCTTCAAAGTGTGCCTATGGCAACTCCTTAAAATAGTTGCTATTTTCCTGGCCTCAAGGATGCTCTCCAGGCAGGAGTGGGTAAGAGAGAAGAATAATTTAAAGAGATGTGTACATGGAGTGGGTACATACTTATGTAGTACTGAGATACTTTTCAAACAAGGAAAGGAGAAGGAAAACTGTTATCTTATTTAAATATCACCTTTTATGTAAAGAGAATATTTTTCTTCCGGTCCTGCAAAGGATGCAGGCCAGACTTGCTAGATCCTGGGCAACATGATTGTTTGACTCCTTTCCCTACAGCTGTCCTTGACCATGGGAATCTTTATCAGCAGAACAACAACTTTGAAAGATAAATACTAATTGTATGAGTAAAGCCAGAACCACCACATCAAAAATGGGGTGCCTAACAGAAGTTATAAGGATAGATGTTTTAGTCCTTTCAGAAAATACCTTCCTGACCACAGAGGTCTTGGTTACCATCCTTTTCACTGCCTTTTCCTTCACTTATCATAATCATCATTAAACAGAAACTAAAAGCACAGAAAGAAGATTGTAGAAACCAATAAAGTTGGACATGTGGTTCTGCCTAAACAAGAAAACAAACATGCAGGAAATTCTGGCACAAGATAAGCTACTCTGGAGATAAG
>CM019148.1:28210762-28304842 GCA_009733165.1 Naja naja | reverse complement strand
TTGTTTCCTTGCAGACATTTGTTACCCATCAGGCAAAACATCTACAAGCAAACAACAAAATCAAGAGCACCAAGGCAGAAAAATAAAAAATCATTTGCAGATGAAAAACTATCAGGGAAATTACTAAGCAGATTACATATGGCATTGCCCAGGAGCCAATGAAACCACAAAAGCCAACCAACTACCAACTTGCCAAGATTCTAAAGACACAGAACAATGCTACTTTGACTCATCCCAATTGTTAAGTTTGCATGAAGAGTCAGACGCGAAGAGCTTCAGTGAAGAGTTTATTAGTGACTACAGCTCGATGAACCGTCTTGGCTGGGCTACTGGCTGTACTTATAGCCAGCAGCGCGGTTGCCACCAATCAGAGTGCAGGGTTTTCCGCACTTTCAAACAATCATATTTGACATTTTAGAACAATTCAAACTAAACCAATGACATTCAAACCTACATACATAACACCCCTCCCCACTAGGTTCAGTCCATACCAAACCCCAACCTATCTAATGTATTCTTTTAAATAGGTGGGGCTCTTATGTATGTTGTGAGACCTTCGTGGTTCAGAAGTTTTAGTTCTCACCCAGTGAGAGAGGAAATGTGTCTGTTCTGACATTTCCCTACTTGGACTTCCTGTGAAAAGACCCTGTTTGATTGTTAGAATCTGGTCTCTCCTCCCAACCCATCTCCAGCCCAATGTCAGCACCCAAGTCAGGTAGTGATGTACAATCTTCCACTTCTAAGGATGGATTTTGGCATTGTGACAGGTTTTGGAATGGTCCTGTCGTAATGGCTCGTTACACATGGGATGGATTCTTGCTTGCTGATTATCCTCCTGCTCCTCCCTTCCCCTAGAATTGACATCAGGTGAGGGAACTAGAGAGGAACAAGTGCGATGTTCCTGAGAAACCTGGATCTAAGTTGATCAATGTGCCTGCTCCAGAGGACTCCATCCTCTGTTTGTACCCTGTAAGAACGAGGGCCTGTGATTTGAGTTATCTCAGCAGGAATCCACGGTTCACCCATAAGGTTCTTAGCATAAACAGAATCACCCACTGAATGTGCGAACTTTTGGAAGTGGAATCTAGTGGTGCGTTGGGTGTGTATGGGATGAAGGTGGTCAAGGGAAGACCTAAGTTTCCTACCCATCAACAACTCTGCTGGGGATAAGTTATTAGATGGGTTAGGAGTGATGTGCTGAACACTAAGAAGTTTTCAACTTTCTCAGTGATGTCCCCAGGACCCAGTTGCTGAAGTTTCTCCTTGGTAAAACATACCATGCGTTCAGCCCGGCGTTAGCCGAAGGGTGCCCAGGGGCAGTGAGGGCATGTCTGATACCCTGTTGTGCTAAATAGGATTCAAAAGGTTGGATGTAAATTGAGGGCCATTGTCAGAGACAAGAACATCAGGTAACCCGTGGGTTACAAAAGTTTTGAGCTGCTTGATGACAGCATCAGTTGTGGTGGATGCCATAGGGATTACCTCTAGCCATTTGGAATATGCATCTACTATAATAAGAAAGGTGTGCCCTCTGGTAGGGCCTCAAAATCAATGTGAATCCTAGACCATGGGCCCCTAGGACATTCCCATTCCTGTTTGGGGGTGAGGTGGGGCAGGCCTGACTACCTGACAGTTGGGACAAGATGCAACCCAGTTTTCAACCATTTTGTCAATACCTGGCCACCATACATAACTCCTGGCCAATCCCTTCATCCTTACAATACCAGGATGACCCTCATGTAACATTTCCAAAACCTCTTTTGTAGTTTTGCAGGAATAACCACCCTGTTACCCCACAAAATACATCCTCTTAATACAGATAATTCAGTTTGCCTGGACTTAAAAGGTTGGGCCAGGTGAGGTAGATCTTGAAGAGGCCAACCTTTCTTAATCCAGCCTATAACAGGAGCCAATAAAGTGTCTTTGGCAGTCTCTCTGGCAATTTCAGCAGCATGCACTGGAAGCTTGGCAACAGTTTCTAGGAAAAAGGTGTGTGTTTCAGGTTCAAAGTCCTCCTTGTGGCAAGGAAGTGGGCAATGACTCAGTGCATCAGCATGTCCAATGTCCTTGCCAGGCTTGTGGATAAGTTTGTAGAATAAGCAGCAAGAAATTCAGTCCACCTCAGCATTCTTGGTGACAGGATAGTAGGTGTAGGTTTATCTCCTGCCACAATGCCTAACAAAGGTTTGTGATCTGTAACAATGGTAAATGTTCTCCCATACAAATATTCATGAAATTTCTTGACAGCTGCAACAATTGCCAATGCTTCCTTGTCCAATTGGCTGTAATTCCTCTCTGCTTTGGTCAAAGTGAGAGTAAAAAATAGGGGTTTCTCCCGCTGGGAAGCCTGTAAACCCCCCCCACTCCAAGGGGATGCATCACAAGTCAGTACAACAGGCAAATTCTCAGAGAACTGTATCAGTACAGCATCAGACGTGATTAGTCTTTTAATACTGTTAAATGCTGATTGTTCCTTCCTCCCCAGACCCAAACAGACTTTTGTCAAGTAATCTGTGCAATGGTTCTGCAATGGTTGCCTTCTGAGTAGGAACATGTGATAAAAGTTAATGAGTCCAAGGAAGGCTTGCAAATCTGTTTTGCATTTAGGTCTAGGGGCTTCTTTGATTGCTTGAACCTTGGCATCGGTAGGGTGGATGCCATGCTTGTCAATCATATAGCCGGAACTCAACCTTGTCAGTTTAAGAGTGCATTTTTCTTCCTTGACTTTTAACCCGCTTTCCTGAATCTGGTAAGGACTTCTCTGAGTCTTTCTTGTAACTGAGTGTCATTTTCAGCAGAGATTAACACATCATCAAAGTAAGGCACTACCCTGGCAGTCCTTGGAGCATCCTTTCCATAAGGCTTTGAAAGATGCCTGGTGCCACGCTTACTCCAAATTGTAACCTTTACATTTGAAGGCACCTCTATGAGTCACAATGGTTTGGGCCTCTGCAGTGGCATCATCAACTGTTAGTTGTTGATATGCCTGGGCCAGATCCAATTTGGCAAAGACTGTGCCCTGCCAAGTGAATGTAATAGATGATGCACCACTGGAACTGGGTATCGCTCTGCTGCAGCCATGGTTCAGTGTCCCCTTATAGTCCCCACAGATTCTTACTGACCCATCAGTCTTGACTGGTGTGACTATGGGTGTCTCCCATCTGGAGTGGTCAGTGGGCTCTAAAACTCCTTGAGCTATTAGTTTATCTAATTGTGCATCAATTTTTCCTTTAAGGCAAATGGGACCCTTCTGGGCTTTAACAATTGGGGGCACCTTGGGATCTAGGTTGAAAGTGATAGGGGTCCCCATATTGCCCAATCCTTCACTGAAGACCTCTGGAAACTCAGACTTCAAGGCCTCCTCCCATTCAGAGTTGCTCACGTGATTGATGCCAGTCACCTCATGCCTAGTGGATTGAACCACTCAAGTCCCAGCAAGCTTGGGCGATCCTTGTCCACGATGGTCAGGGGCAAGCGTTTGGTGTGGCCTTTGAACTTCACGTTGAATTCTCTTGTTCCAACTACTGGAATCTTGTTCCCTTGGTAGTCTTTAAGAGTCAGTGCTTGCTTCTGGAAATGTTTCTTCTGAATGTTGGGAAGTAGCCTGTGAATAGTGTCCCATGACACCATAGATAAATAGGAGCCTGAGTCCACTTCCATTTGGCAGGCCTTCCTTCAATGAGTACCTTCACATGCACTTTTCTGCTTCTTAAGGTTGAAGAATGACCAATGGTGACTGTTTGATGAGTTTCATTCTTCCCATTTGCTTCTGAGTTGCCCCATTTTCTCACTGAAGTTGTTGGGCTTGAAATCTTTGTCAGGAAACTTTCTTCTGTGTGGTGGAGTTCTGGATGATTTGCAGACTCTTGCTAAGTGACCCTTTTTTTCAACAAAGGCAGATGGTATCAAGAAACTTGCATTCAGTGTGGGGTGCCCCCCCAACCTCTGCAATAAAAGTCTTGCCTTTTCTTCCCAGGTCTTTCTTTTCTTTTCCATTCTGAGTCTATAAATTCCTTCCTCCACCTCACTGCAGTCTGATTCAGAATCTATTTGCTCGCAATGAGTTGTTGTGGACTTTTCCACATCAGAATGGCTTGAGGCCTTGTTAATTTTCTTCATGGCTGCTGCTGAGGACTTAGTGGCTTCTGCTGAGGAGGCCTCTTCTATGGCTTCCTTCAACGTGATCTTAGGTTTTAATAACAATTTGCTCTGAAGCACCTTGTCTTTGAGGCCTAGAACAAATCGATCGCGCATGGCCTCCTCCAAGTTGTTAAACTTCGCATGCACCCCCAATGTCTCTTAAACTTGCCCGAAGTCGTTAACGTTTTCGCTTTCCCCTTGATCCCGACAGTAAAACTCGTGTCTCTTAATGAGGCACGATACTTGTGGTAATGGGCTCTTAAAAGCTTTTCTAAATCAGGCCATTCCATTACCTTCCGTCTGCAGCTCCGCCAATGCCTTCGCCATCTTGAAGACTGCGGACCGCAGTGCGTAAGAAAGACCGCCCTCTTCCGCTTCTCGGAGATGTCGGTGAGGTCGTTTCCTTCCAAATACATTTGGAAGCGATCCACTCGATTCCCAGTCTTCTGCTGCCAGATCGAGCGGGGCTGGGGGTGTTCAGCACAGCCATCTTGCTCTTCTGCTTGTCTTCCGCATCGTCTTCTCTTCAGGGGAATCCCATCCTCGTCGCCAGTGTTAAGTTTGCATGAAGAGTCAGGCGAAGAGCTTCAGTGAAGAGTTTATTAGTGACTACAGCTGAATGGACCCGTCTTGGCTGGGCTACGGCTGCTACTTATAGCCAGCAGCCGCAGTTGCCAGCCAATCAGAGTGCAGGGTTTTCCCACACTTTTCAAACCAATCATATTTGACATTTTACAAGAACAATTCAAACTAAACCAATGACATTCAAACCTACATACATAACACCAATGTCTGTTCTCCCAGATGGACACATGACATAACAAAGGATAGGAAACCTGGCCAGCCTTCCCAACTTCAATAGCCAGCTAGATTCCCCAGACAAGAGGAGCAAATTGTCCCAATATATCTGCTTTCCAGATAACTCCTCTATTGTGCCCAATTAAAGAAAAGTTGCATAAGAGCCATCCCACTTGTATTCAAGGCTAGCTAGAGGACAGATGGTTCTCATGGAGAACTACAAAAGGCCCTGTTGGTGGCGGGAGGTCACCAAAGCAGGCTCTGTGGCCTCACTTTGTCATGGAGGAGTGAAGGAAGAGGAGGCCCCAGTAAAGCACCCACCATTTTATGATGCCGTCTCCAAGCAAAGCAAGCAGACAAGCCTCAGCAGAACAGAAATAACAGAGAGTGGTTTCTTTTCCTCAAAACTTAAAAAAAAAAAAAACCCCAATAATGTTAATTGGACACATATGGTAACAACTCACCCAATATTAGTGATAGTTTGCATGGGTTGAAGACAGTGGTGGGATTCAAATATTTTTACTACTGTTTCTGTGGGCGTGGCTTGGTGGGTGTGGAAGGGGAAGGATACTGTAAAGTCTCCAGTCAGAGGTGGGATTTGCTGGTTCTCCGAACTACTCAAAATTTCCGGTACCAGTTCTCCAGAACTGTTCAGAACCTGCTGAATGCCACCTCTGGTTGAAGAGAGGGAGGGACTGCCTTGTTTCGGGAGACGTAGCATATTCTGCTGTTATATAAAATTAAAATGGTAGTGGTAAAGGCTTTCCATGAATTTCTGAGTAGCAGAACGTCAATGTATAGAACGTGGTGGGCCTTTTTCAATGAGTATGAGGTACAGGTGGTCCTCAAATTACAACCACAACTGAGCTCAAAAATTTTCTGTTGCTAAGCAAGAGAACTGTTAGGTGAGTTTTGCTCCATTTCACAACCTTTCTTGCCATAGTTGTTAAGGGAATAATTTCCGCTGCTAAGTTTGTAATATGGTTATTAAGTTAATATGGCTTCCGCATTGGCTTTGCTTGTCAGAAGGTCGCAGAAGGTGATCACATGATCCTGGAGTACTGCAACTGTCATCAATACATGCCAGTTGCAAACATCCAGGTTTTGATCATGTGACCACAGGTATGCAGCAAGGGTTGGACATGTGAAAAACAGTCATAAGTCACTGTTTTCGGTGCCCTTGGTCACCAAATGAATGGTTGTAAGTCAAGAACTACCTGTACTCTTTGTTTAGATCCTTACTGGGGTTCTTTTGATCATTAAACTAGGTTTGTCCTGCAAAAATTAATTGCAGGCTTGGTTTTTAGATAACAGCCACACGTGTTCAAACTAGTAGCACCCTAACAAATCACAACCGCATGCACCTTCTCCACAAAGCAGGCAATGCCTCTTTGGCAGTTCAAATAAGAGCCCCTTCTAAAAATAATTCATGAATGCCATTATTCCTAACATCTGTTTTTATTTTTGCATCTATATCCCTGCTTTCTCCCTCAGGATAACGGTCTGTAACAGTCTCCTGACAGTAAGCCACACAAAACTTTGAAGACTTAGTTCTGAGTTGATATTGTACTGACAAAGTTGTACATTAAAAAATATAAATCTTTACATTGCCCTCCCCACCCCAGTGACAGAGAATGGGAGGAGAGTTTGACCTTGCTAGTGTTCAACTCCCCTTAAAACAATAGGTCACAAGAACTTTTTAAAATCAAATAAAGTAGCTATTTTTTAAAAGAGTGCAGTGGGTTGCTTAAAAGCTATGGGGTCCCTTTTAATAGAAGTCTTGGAAGAAGAGCCCTGTAGGGAGTATGAATCAATTTTCCTAGACAAATTTCCTACAGTACTTGCCCCCTTCAAGGCTGCTACTTAAGGAGGAAAGAGTGTGCTTTAATCCTTTCAATAAATTAATTCCTGTTGCATAAAAGAGAAAGGATCTGACCAAGTCCTTGGCTACACAAAGCTTAGTGGCGTGGGAAAGAAGCAGCATCAAACAGGACCCTGATCGCCTGCCAAGGGGAACAGCCACCACTCAGTGAAAGACAGCACACTGGCTTTGTCTGCAGAAGGAGACCGAGATCCGTGGTTAAAGGCTCTCAAGTAGCAGGGTCAAGGCATCTGATGTGCATACAGAAGGCCCCAAATTCAATCACCAAATTTAATCTAAAAGGATCAGTTAAGATTTCTCTGCCTGACATTCTAGAGCGCTGTGAACGGTCAACATAGACAATGCTGCTTGACATGAACCAAGGAACTGACCTAGTTGGTTAGCTTTGCAGACACGTCTCTCCCCACTAACAATTTTACATTAGATGAGCCTTTTCCCATGATTCTAGTACTTATTTGCACGAAGAGTCTGAATGGCCTTTAGAGAGATTTGGGTTTTTTTTTAAGTGGAGAATTAATGGAAATTAACAGAATGTGTTAAGAGGGTTGCTGTTGCAGCGCTTAGATTTCAAGGTAAAGCCATGCTTCAAAGTGTGCCTATGGCAACTCCTTAAAATAGTTGCTATTTTCCTGGCCTCAAGGATGCTCTCCAGGCAGGAGTGGGTAAGAGAAAGAGAATAATTTAAAGAGATGTGTACATGGGAGTGGGTACATACATACTTAGGTAGTACTGAGATACTTTTCAAACAAGGAAAGGAGAAGGAAAACTGTTATCTTATTTAAATATCACCTTTTATGTAAAAGAGAATATTTTTCTTCCGGGTCCTGCAAAGGATGCAGGCCAGACTTGCTAGATCCTGGGCAACATGATTGTTTGACTCCCTTCCCTACAGCTGTCCTTGACCATGGGAATCTTTATCAGCAGAACAACAACTTTGAAAGATAAATACTAATTGTATGAGTAAAGCCAGAACCACCACACATCAAAAATGGGGTGCCTAACAGGGAAGTTATAAGGATAGATGTTTTTAGTCCTTTCAGAAAATACCTTCCTGACCACAGAGGTCTTGGTTACCATCCTTTTCACTGCCTTTTCCTTCCTCATCACTTAAGCCATCATCTGACTAAACAGAAACTAAAAGCACAGAAAGAAGATTGTAGAAACCAATAAAGTTGGACATGTGGTTCTGCCTAAACAAGAAAACAAACATGCAGGGAAATTCTGGCACAAGATAAGCTTCTCTGGAGATAAGATGCCAGTCAAGGGAGGCTGGAATGAGCCCATGGATGTGAAAAGCATCTATAATTCCTGCCTTGAGAAATGCTCACATCCTCCCCCTTCATAGACATTGTATTCTTCCAAAGTCCATCTTGGCCAGATTACACATTGGAGCCAGTTCTTAATGTGGATTGTTTGACTTGGCATATGAATACAGCCATTGTGAACAGGAAACCACGGCTTATGTGACAGTATTATGGGAATAAAGTTCAAAATAACAACACAGCCACATTCACTCACATGATGAAAATTACATATTTTACACCAGGACACAAATTAATGCAAGAGTGTCATTGATGTTGTCTCCCCATGGGTGTCTATGTACCTGGATTGCCTGACTCCAGTATTTCTCCACTCACCAGGGTTTTGACTGGAGAGATCAGGTTTTAGTTCTGGTTCTCTGTTTTTTAACCAAGATATATGTGGACCTCCTCTATAATTTAAAAAAAACAGTTGGACCTTGAAAAACTACCCTTTAATCTAGGGGTGTGAAACTCGATTTCATTGAGGGCCACGTCAGGGTTGTGTTTGACCTCTGGGGGGACCTGGGTGGCGTGGCCAGGGTGGGCATGGCCAGCTCAACAACACTCATGTTGGGGGCACCTGTGGAGACCTGAGCACTCTGCCAGCAAAAATGGACTCCTGAACAACATTTTCGGCTGCCACGGCCTCCTGCAACCCTTTGCCATCGAAAAGGAGTTCCGGAGAGCCGCATGCAGCCCTCCCAAGCTCCATTTTTGATAGCAGAAGCACTAACAGGCAGGTCCTTCGCTGTTTTCAGGGCAGCCCCGTGGGCCAGATCTAAGTACCCCGCAGGCTGGATCCGGCCCCCGGGCCTTGAGTTTGACACCCCTGCTTTAAACTGAAAGGCCTTTTAGACAAGTTGAGATGTCAAGCTAAGCTACAGTTATTTCAGGATGAAACAAAATGCTTTCTGCATATACTCAGAGGCATTCTTTATGCTTTGTGGAGCTGATTCCTGACTCAAGACCTACTTTCTCTACATTTCAAAACTCTGTTCCTATGTAACTTCTGCTGTTGTGCCAGCTGAGATGGCAAGAAAAGTACAATGATACCGAAGTGTTCCTACATGCTGTTTTCTTTTTAATAAAAACATAATTGGGCACCAAATCTTAGAGCTGAGTGGTAACCAGGAATCACAGAAATCTGTCAATGCCCAATAAAGCTGAGGGCAACAAGCAAGCATGCAATTTTTTTTATATTATATACTTATAACATGCCAGTATTCTAAACACTTATGGTAGAAAAGATGACAAAGACTAGTCTCATGAATGGAAAGATAACAATGAATGTGACAGTTTCTGCAAACATAAAATAACTATGGTAGCAAACCCAAAGGTGAGGCCATTTGTCTCAGGTTCAACGGCAGCCACCTAGAAGCACCTCTTTCCAGGTGTATATTTGTTTAAGTCAGTAAATACAGACATCATTTCACATTCTGTCATGTTCCCGGGATAATGTTCAACATGATTTGCCTCTTGTTTTTTTGTTTTTTTAATATTCCAGCACACTTACTGATTTCATCCTATTTCAGAACAAAAACAAAGATAACTATCACAGAACGGGCAGTTCCAGTCCCATCATTTACACTTAAGGAACAACTTGCCCCAGTAGCTAAAAACCTGGAAGACTTTTTCCAGCATCTGAGGGATAAACTTCAAAAGCTGCCCATGAATAACTGGGGCAGAAAAGGGGGAGGTGAGGGACAGCCTGCAAAGCTTATGCGCCTGCCAAATCCAGCAAATCAGATGTTGGGGATCTGCCAGATTTTCAAAACTCTATGTTTCCCAATCCCCAAGTGGCAGAAAAAGTTTGATCCTTTAGGATCCTAGGAAATGGTTTCTGGTTAGTGTTAATCCCCATTTTTTTCAGGTCTAATATTTATTTTAAAAAAAACACTGGCATGCACTGCTATAAGCAAAAAGGGGGCGAGGGTGGGGTGGGGAAAATAAATCTCTCAGTTCTATTGACCTAGATGCTGCTTCAGTAGAAAAACTGTCCAAGATGAAACATGGAGAAAAAGAAAATGATAATAGTTCAGGAACAGCTCAGCAGAACAAAAATGGACAGTGATTCACTCTTTAACCTTGGCTGGGACTGAACATGACCAGGCACATTTTATCATGGCTCCATTTCCCCAGCATCCAATGTTAGACTTCAAGCTAGAGGCAGAAGCATGTCACTTTGTACTCTGATGAGCACCACCCTCACAAGTGGCAATAAATCAATACAGTAGCAGAAGGACTACAAAGCCTCTGTTAAGGCTTACATTAACAGTGAGTAGGGCATGGCAGCAGAACTCTCCTTCTTCAGTGTCTGTGGAGATTCTCAGTCATCCAGGTCATGGTTGTCCCAAAGGTGCTTTTTCAAGAGGCAACTGGACTTTCCAAAAGTCCAGTTGCCTCTTGAAAAAGCACCTTTGGGTCTCCTTCTTGAAGCTAAATTCTTTGCAATATCCAGGAACACCTCAGTTTTAAAATGCACACCCTGCATTTTAAAGGAGGAAAGGAATTCCTTTCCTCATCTAGGCTGCAGTTCTGAAAGCTGGAGTCTTTGCTTGGTTGCTCTTCCTTAATACCACACTTTTGAGTCTTGTGCAATGGGACACACCCATTGTGCAAAACAAAATGAACTGGAAAGCACTAAGACCCAACACAGAGCTGGCCTTTCACTATTAAGCAATATTTTCCATCCCCTGATCTTGTATGCTGCCTAGAGTCCCACTGGTTGAGTTGGGTGGCCAGGAAAATATTTGAAATAAAGAAAATAAAAAGTGTGCCCTGCTCATTGTGGTTAAGACACCAAATGCCCTACAACTTACCAAGAAACATCCCCACACGTGAACTGAATAAAATATCAGTAGGAACAAAGAGCTGCAGCCACTGCTGCCAAGCCTAAATTCCCACCCTATCCTACAGCTAAGTGGCATCACCAAGCTAACCTGGACTGATCACCACAAAACTCAGCTGGGTGAGACTGACTAAGCGCTCAAATGGGACATTCCCAGGAAATCTCAGGACTGCAAGATGGAAGAGTTTTAAAAAGGGGAGGAAAGTCTTGGCTAAGCATTATGTGGTTTGCCAAGTTGAGCTTGTTGACAAGCTCAGTTGTTTTTCACCTTTACGCAGAAATGCTGGGCGTTAATTGTGTGTGCCAGGCCCTCCTATTCTAAGTTTCTCCCAAGCCCAGAGCATCAGACCCTCCCCAACCGGTGCCCCTCACACAACCTGCCCGCCTCCCGTTTTTCAGACACGTGCAGTACGAACCGGCTACTTCTCCCAGTCATCTTTCCCCTACTGGAGCCCAGCGTCCCCGATCTTCTCCGCTATTTTTCCTCCCGCAACTCTCCCCAGCGCGGCTAAGAGATGCCCATTTCTGCCCTTGGCGTTCCTACCGTTCCCAAGTTACATTTGCACCCGCCAGGAAGAGAGTGACGCTTTTCTCCATCCTCCAAAAGGAGGTGAGGAGAAACCCGCATCGCCCGCAAGTCATCCTTCCTCCAGGCGAAGTAGTCTCCCGTCCCCACCTTCGAGACTGTACCGGCCTAAAAGCAGAGAGTGTGAGAGCTGCGTCACTCTCGCTTCCCTCCCGCCGGCCGTTTGGACCCTTTTACGCCCCGGGAGCAGCTCGCCTTTAAAACCTCCCGATAATCTAACGGAAGGAGGATTTTCTTTCCCAAACTGGATCCGCTCGCCCATCTTGGCATTGAGATATTTCAAGCAGGCGCTGGGCTTAAGTTTCCCTAAGCTATGGGACGGAAAGTCCTACCGGTCCTGCAGCCCGTGCGATGGTACCTACTCAGCCTTGGCAAGCTCCCCACCCACGAGCCCGGCGTTCAGATTACCTCCAACTTCCCCACCTTGACTCTGCCGCAGTTCGCCCCGGACAGGCTATGGCGCGGTGGCCGCCGAGGTCTTATATAGGCCACCGGCCCCTCCCACCGGTCCTGAGCTCATCACCGGCAGACACCATCCCGCTTCTCCCCCTGACGCCCTCCGCGTCCCCTCCCCACGACCGGACTGAGAAACCCGCCGCCAAAGCGCATCTCGCACAGCCGCCGCCAAGCGACGCCCGCGCTCCACCGCTGCGGAAAAAGAAGCGCCGCGGTTTTCCGCCGATTGCAGGGCAGCCCGGGTCCTGCGAGAGGCAGAGCTGGAAGGTGGCGGTCTGCGCTGCGGGAAAGCCGCAGGGAGCTTTTGGAGCGCTGCTTCTTGCTGCGAGGAATTTAGCCCCGGACCGGCGACTCGGTCCCTGGCAAAGCTGCCTCCTGATCCGCTGAGGCTCTTGGATCAGAATGTTGAAGCCGAAATGATCGACTGTGCAGCTGTAATTAACGGTGGTCTTAATGATATCAACCGTGTATAAATACGTGCGAACACCAGTACCGCAATAGTGCAGCTCAGTCCTTTCCCCAACCGGAGTCTGGTTTCCCAGGCATGTAAGAAAAGGGATGGTGATTTTAAAAAAAGGTGTTAGATTGTGCAGAGATGGACAGGCTAACATTGGAATTAAAAGAAGGGGAAACAGAATATTATTTGGTGTGAGACACATGGTATAAATGGATAGAAAATAGAAATAAAGAATAAATATAAAGGTAATTTAAGAGGTATACTAAACGTAATGATAATGTATATAGTTAAAGGAAGAAAAAGGAATGTATCTGATATGTGTGTGCGTGTGTGTATGAATATCAGCAATGCTGGAGCACTGCAAAGATTGTAAATGAAACAAAATGATTAAATATGTTTAATAAAAATTATTTTAAAAAAGAAAAAGAAAAGGAATTGCTGTAGTTAGGGATTGTGCAGAGGGAAAGCAGTGACTAGGGAAGACAAAGCACCTGTCCTGCTTACCAGTTCCGCCTTGGATACCCACCTGCAGGCACTTATTTGCAATCTTAAGGGTTTGCTTGCTACCATGGTAAATCATTTCACCTTTGTCTCTTTAAAAATGGAACCTTTGGATGGCATCGATGTGGGCTGATGTGGTGAAAAAGCCGCATGGTATCCAGTCCATATGAGTGGGCGCGTGGGATTGACTCAATCAAAAAAAAAATATTTATTTTTTTTGCAGAATAAACAAAACCTATTAAACCCATTGATTCAGCACTAAAAACAGCTGAGAAGGAACCTGGAAGTTGAGTCAGGGTAACTGGACTTCTTGTCTTTTGGTCTGAAACGTTTTGCTGCTTCTCTAAGTAGCTGCTTCAGTCTAAGAAGGAAATGATATCACTCCATCATGATTGCCAGAATGACACCATTCAACTGGTGGCATGCAACATTTTTTAAGGAGGGGGGGATTTCTGTTGAGTTGTAATGTTTTGCCAAATCTCCAGGTCTATTTGCCCCCCACTCAGAGGTTGTGTGTTGGCATGTGAGTGCACACACAGGTATCTTCAAAGCAATGTTGACTTGTGATGATTGCCTGGACTAATCAAAACTAGAACTCACAGTCCTGCACTTTTCTTGCTGTTGTGCAGAGTTTAGGACTTAACATATCAGGTGGCACCTTTCTGAATAGTCATCAGAAACTAGCAACAAATACATCAATGAATACTCTCTGGATTCAGTGGAAATCACAATTTGACGTGGGAAATTAGTTAATCCAAAGAAACAGACTTGTATGTTGAGTGCTCTTATCTAAAGTGTTGAACCATAAAAATGGATGCTCCTGGATTAGAACATAAGATTCCTCTAGATCTGGTCAAGAGCCTGTCTAATCCAATATTCATTGCCACACCATGGCCAACTGGATGCATTCAGAAGCTTACCAACATGGAGAAGTCGGCCTTCTGCTCCCTAGCAGCAGGTATTCAAGGGATATATAACAGTCTGTGAGAATGTCCTTGAGAGGAGCAGCAGTCTAGGCATTGGTCAGATATCAAAGCATTAATGGACTAGATTCCTTATCCCTACCTCCATACATTCTGTCTACAGCTGGTTGAGCTGAACAAAAATATTATACTGTTCAAAAGACAGTTGTCTTTAAAATGCTAAATCAGCCTGGGACACATTTAACGTACTCATCTCCTGATTTGCAGTGGTCCTGTCTTACCAGATGTGTTAATCAGATGTAAGTTCCTGACATTGTTGCAAGATAAAAGCAGATAATTTGTAAGGTATAGTAAGATTCAGATTCAGATGAATAATGTTGTTACTCAATATATGTTAGTCTTGCAAGTAATCCAGACAGGATGTACATCCAGATAAACTACTGAAAAGTTACATTAACAGAATCTTGTGAATCTGGAGGTGTATTTCTTCCCACTCTACACCCAAAGAAATTAGCGAGGGTCCCTTCTAAGATATTTGCCGTGCCCACATTCCTGCTATAGATCAAGATGCCTCTTATCCCACAATTCCTCTGCCTGCCCTTCTTCCATCTCTCAAGAACATTTCCACATATCATTACAATACATCATCTGAAAAACAGAGAAAATTGGGAAGGAATACTGAGTAAGCAGGAAGAGGCTATTGAAACAATCTGATAGCTATTTATTTGTTTATTTGTTTATTTATTTAAATACACAGAAATAAAAAATAAGAAACAAAAAAAGACAAAAGCATGTTACAATGCATATAAAAGACATTTCATCTGTGGAATACATCATTAAGCCTTGATCACAAGAGTCTAATATTGAGCAATCTTTCCATTAAGTCAATAAAGAGCCAATTTATAAGCAGAGAATAAATACATAACCCATTCAGAACCATAAATCTGCGATAGCACTATCTTGTCACTGTTAAAGAATAAACTTTTTTTCCCCGGTACCTCTTACCTGATATGACTAGAATTCTTTATATAATGATTGATTTCAGCTATCTGATATATGATTCATACTTACATTAACTTATTTAAATCACATGGTTCCTAAAACATATTATGTGTGTGTGTGTGTATCTCTTTCATCAATGTATAATTTCAGCATAATAAGGATGCTAGCAAATGTTGCTTGAGGTGTCCAATAAAAATGGAGAAAATCTTACGCTGAATTCCAAAAGTGCTTTTTCAAGAGGCAACTGGACTTTCTGGTTTTCTTTGAAGACGTTTTGCTTCTCATCCAAGAAGCTTCTTCAGCTCTGCTGCTCTCTAACCAGAAAGTCCAGCTGCCTCTTGAAAAAAAGCACCTTTGGGACAACCATGACCAGGATGACTGAGAATCTCCATAGACACTTATGTTGAATTAATCTCATCTTAATATAATAAAAAAACACGTGTTATTCTGTACTCTTAGCTACTAATGTTAATATGTGGTATTCCAACTCATATTCCAAAATTCTTATAAATAACTAATACTTATTTTAACAATACTCTAATGTATTTTTAAAATACCAATACATTTGAAGGAACACATTTCAAGGATGATAAAACTTTGGAGCTTTAGATGCTGCTAATACATCTGAAGTAACCTGTGAAATCAAAGGATGTTTTAGTAAAGGATTACCCATTAATAGTATTTCATTAAAATGCAAGTTTCAAATTGGGATTAACCCAAAATGAATATTTATGATATGAATAAGAATCTAAATTTTACTTTGATCCTGATCTGCCAAATATATTTAATTATCTTTCAAATATATTCATCTTCCAAATATATTTAATACTAAATACACCGTGGAATCCTGGATAAAAAAGGAAATGAGTCTCTGCTATGATATTGAAGGAGTCACATATTATAATGATCTATATTTTTTTTGTTTTAATCACTTTTATTGAAAATGCATGTCCAATGACAACACTGAAAATCAGGAAACTTACCCCACCATCACCATCATTACATGGTAAGATTAATTTAAATAAATAAAATATAGAGGCTTACTCTTTTTTGCATTTGAAGCTTTGAACCAATTAATCTGTTGAAATTCTTAAAAGAAATTACTCTGGGTATTTTAACAATCCTGAAATAATAATCCACTTTTATAATGTTTATCCTTCCCCATAAATTCAATACACTTTTAATACTTTATTTACCTCAATATTAATCTGAGATAAATAGTTTTAAATATTTCTTCTACAGATAACGATTAATTATCTCAAGATATGTAAAAGAATTCAAATACCAAGTGAAGCACCAATTTTTACATTTTTTCTAGGTAAATTTGATCAAGTGTCGGTGATATAATGGTTAAGGTTTCAGAGTAGAAAGCAGGAGACCATGAGTTTTAATCCTGCCTTGGGTCTGAAGCCAATTTTATAATCGTTAGGCCATTCACTAGGAAGGAGGCAATGACAAACCATTTCTGAAAAACTTTCTGAGAAAACTACAGAGATCAGTCCAGGCAGTCAGCACTAACTTGAAGGAACTCCTAACCAAATTTTTTCATTTTCATATATCATATGAATAGATAGATACCAGGTAGGTAGGTAGGTAGGTAGGTAGACTGATTGATTGATTATATGTGAAAGTATGTATATAAGATGCCAGAAACCCAATAATGGATAAAACTATTGTACCAATCAATAGATTTTGATATGTTATGTTAATTATAATAAAAAAAGACATAATATTGGCATAACTTTATATATTATGTGAATTGGAACCTATGGTTTGATCTAGAGAACCCTCTTTGTGTCAGCAGAGGGCAGCAAGCACAAACCATCTATCCCTGGTATGAAAAGGAAAAGAACAGTGAATGAAAGATACTGATTTATCCTGCACTATCTGTCAGTCATCCTTTCTATGTGGGAAATTTTGCGTAGATATCGAGGAGCCACCAATAGTCCAACTGATGCTTAAAAGAACCGCTTTTCATAGACTATTATTTTTACAGAGCAATGTCTGGCCTGTCATTCTACCAAAATTAGACAAATAGAAGGTGATTGTGGCTTCTCTTCCTCTTTCTCACGTTCTCTCAACATACTTGAATTCAACCGTATGTCACCATATTTGAGACTAAGGATTTGTCCATTTATCTATTTTGAGTAACAATAAGACCACTTCTACCCAAGGCTTCTATGCTGTTCCAAAAGCAGCTCTAGGGCTTGGTGTTCCCACAACACAACATTATTGGAGAACTGGTTGATTTACTTCCAACTCAGCTGCAGTGTAATTCACTGTACAACTGGTTTTCTTATATGAGTTCCCCTTTTGTAGTGAAATCTTGTGTCCCTTGCATGGGTTTCAGGTCATGCAAGAGAAATGTCACAAAAATAATGAGCAGGAATAAAATTCACAAGAGAAGGAGACTATTAGGAGGAGACTACCTTTCCTTAATTGACTGAATCATTCTCTTCAGTGCAAGGGAGCTGCGGTGCAAAGTGACAGGCTGTTTGGGCTTTTATTGATCTTTCCTATTATTTTGTATAGACTGAAGATAAGGGGTGTTACTAATGCAGAACTTGCACCAGCTTTGAACAGAACAGGAATGTTTACTCCTTTTTCTCAGCCTTTCAAATACACAGAAGTGAAAAAATCTCAGAATGCTTTCAAATTTGAAGCCAGTTTCCCCTAATCTGACACTCTTCAAAAGTTTTGGATTTTATATCCTATTGTTCCAAGTCAGCATGGGCTTTAGTTGAAGTTGAACACATCTTGCGAGCATTGGGCCAGAGAAACTTCAACCATCCAGATCAGTGTTTCTCAACTTTGGCAGCTTTAAAATGGGTGGGTTTCAACTCCTAGAATTCCCCAGCCAGCATGTTGGGAGTTGAAATCCACCCATCTTAAAAGTTGCTATGCTTGAGCAACAGTGGCATAAGGCAATGTGAGAACAGTTAGTCCTTTGCTCCAAGCACACCTATTGTGCACTCAAACTTCCCTTTTTCTCAAATGCCATTCTATTGTAAGGAGGAGATATATGGCCATGGCACACAGCACTACAGCCACAGAGGGATCCCTAATGTGCCAAAGTGAACTATAACATCCTTCTGAGCTTTCTTCCTCTCCCTCACATCCCACAGATTGGTTTCGCTCACATAACACACTTAAGGATACACATAAAGGTGTAACATATGCATTGGCACCAATATGCTTGATTGGTGAGATATATTGTTGGTAGCTAAAGGGACCCCCACTTTTGATTACTTTATGCAGTGTTTTTCAACTGCAGCTAAGATGTGTGGACTTCAACTCTCAGAATTCCCCAGCCATTCTGGGAATTGAAATCCACGCATCTTAAAAGTTGCTGAGGTTGAGAAATTCTGACTCTCTGGTTCAGCCTATTGTGCAACCCAGAAAACAGAGGAGATTCTCAGTCATCCAAGTCATGGTTGTCCCAAAGATGTTTCTTCAAAAGGCAACTGGATTTTCTTTGTTTTTCCTTGAAGACGTTTCACTTCTCATCCAAGAAGCTTCTTCAGTTCATCTGAAGGGGTTTCTTGGATGAGAAGCAAAAGGTCTTCTAGGAAAAACAAAGAAAGTCCAATTGCCTTTTGAAAAAGCACCTTTGGGACCAGAAAATGGAGGTTAATTCAGCATACAGATTTAACATGCATTGTGAATAGACAACCTGCTTTGCCTTTTTCTCTACCCCTCTCCCCAATAGCCCCCACGGCCCGTTCTTGGCCTTCTTTGCTCACCCTTGTCAGTAAGAGGACATTTGTTAGCAATTAGAGGTGGGTGGGAGGTACAGTGCATATTTCGGCAGGGCTCCAAAGCCTCCTCGCCTCGCACTCCTTCCCCGGCCCGCCCACCCTAGATTTGGGGGCAGCGTCTATGGGGGTGAGGGGGAGAGAGAGAGAGAGAGAGAGTAAGAGAGCTTGAGAAGGAGGCAGCTGGCACGTAGAGAAGCCACTCGTCCTGTTGGGACATTGGAAGGAAGTTTATCTGGGCTCCGGCCCAAGGAGCAGAGCAAGAGAAGGACGGAGCGTGGCGGATAACATGCTTCCTGTGTGATAAACTGCGCTCAGGGAAGCAAAGACGGCGCGCCAGGGATGCTCGTGAGGAGACGGCAAGCCGCCGCGGGGCCCTGAAGGGTGCGTACCTCGCCCCGCCTTGCCGTCCCCTCTCCTCCGAAAGCAACAAGTTTTAGCGGCGGGGCTCCTGGGACTTCGGGGGCGGCGTAGCGTCTCAGCCACCCAAGGACCGCCGCTCTTGTTTCGGATGAGACTGTCCCCCGACCCCGGCTGCCTCCTTTCGGCCTCTAGGGCCTAGTCCCATGAGGTCGAAGCGTCAGCCTCTCGCTGTTTGTTTTCCCAGGCTCAGCTCGGACGGAGCGGGACTCCAGACGGGAGGAGAATGAAAGGTGAGTTCTGGGCTTAGCCAGGCGGGAGGGACGAGGCAGCTGCCCCCTTTCCCTCACCCCCTTCAGGCAGGGGAGGGAAAGGGGGTTGCTGTCTTGGGAAATGCCGTAGTTTACCTTCCCATCTGACTTTTAACTAGACTGGATTTTAAGTCGTGTAGAAACGTTGCAGATGCTTTAGCACAACGTATTGAGCATGTTGAAGAATAACCTTGATTAGACTTGTGTGCTTAATATGCACTCAGTTTCATTTGGTTAGTGACTTCTTTAATAGACTGTGCAAATTCAAAAAACGAGTTCATTCTGTGATCAGGTTAAAACAGTTGTGTTAATAGCTGAAGACTAAGGAAGCAAGATAGGACCACGAATATTCCAAACCTTGTCCTATAGACAATAGGAGACAATCAGGGATGTTTCTTACTGTACTATGCCACCTACTCATCAGTTTCAAAATAGGATGTTTTGATGTTTTAACACAGGGATCTCGTCCACAAGTCTTAAAGATGCCAAGTTTGGAGATCCCTGTTTTAACATAATAACCAATTACAAAAAATACAATTAAAAATACAATAATTGTTGTCCTCCAAGTAAAAGCCTTTATCCTGAATGCTTTATGGAAGAAGAGTGTCTCTGTCAATTTCTTGAAGGATAAAAGGATTGGCATTAAATCTGCCCTCCTGCAGCAAGCTATGCTACAGTGGGGGACTGTCACTGAAAAATTCACTCCCCAGGTCCCAACCTATTTCAGCTTTTGAGTGATTGAGTACCTGCAGCAGCCTTTCCTGGCTAGACAGTATAGGATGTGCAAATTCTACCTGGTGTATAACAACAGCACCCAGCATCTTGAATTGAGCCCAGATGCCTACTGGCCACAAAATAGGCTAATTAGTAGGCAATGGCTGTATTCTGTTTCAGCTGTAGCTTCCAACTTATCTTCAATGGTAGCCCCACCTAGAGAACATTATGATAATCTGATAAGGGCATCCTGGTCCAGGAGAGGACACAATGATCAAACCAGCTGAAGCTCATAAAAGGCTCTTCTAGAGAATACTGCATACCCTCACCTGGTACTCTAGCAGAAACACCTAACCCTTTAAGGAAGTGTGACCTCATCCAAAGCAGTAGAGTGGTCACCAGTATATTGATGCTCACCAAACTCCAGAATAGTGAATGACCTCTCCCAAAAGCTTCATGGAGGTTGTTAATATGGGCTAGAGCAGGTGGCCCATGGGCCGGTTGCATTACACGCTGGCCATGTCCATGCCTGGTTTAGCGAAAGGGGGGAAAGTCACAATACGTCACATGATGACACCATGACAATGCAAATTTGACACCCTGAGCTAGATGGTCAATCTCTGAGGTGCCCTACACTGATGTACCCAAAGACACTATGTTTCCTTCTCTATCAAAACTGGTTGGAATTACTTATAATGAGCAGAAGCACTTGAAAACATTAGATACCTTAGGAGAACTTGTGTTTTTTGTAATACATGGTGCCCTTGAGATTCACAATTGTATTTACAATCTTCACATCCTTTGCTATAAGACAGAGAATATTAATTCATATTAAACCATGTATTGCCTGGTGATGTGAGTTGTCAAATATCTGAAAAGCATGGTGGGGAGGACTGCTGAGGGATGGCAATTGAATGTTCTCCTTAACCTCAGCTGAAATGAGTGGGAAATATGTACGATCACATAAAGTAGTAATAGCCCTGCCAGATTTGACCACAATCCATGTAACCCAGTATTTTTTCCCAAAACATTGGCAACTCATATATCCCACAAAGAACAGTTTTCATATATCATAGAGGCAACAGCCCTCCCTTGTGGCTGGTGCTCGGTCTCTGTTCTTCCAAAACAGACTTTTCATGTGGAAGGTTTGTATAGGTACCATCACAATAGGATTATTTCATCACTTCCTCTTTGGCTTGTATAGGATTATACTCCACATGAAAATACCTTGACCTTCTTCAGTGTGACACCTTGATGCCTATGCTCCCAACCCTATCAGATACTTTAAAGTGCTGTCAGATCCCTACTCTATTGCCATTTAAAAGTAAAGGTAAAAGTTTCCTTGTCAGTCATGTCTGACTCCACCACATGGTGCTCATCTCTGTTTCTTGGCTGAGGGAGCAAGCATTGTCCGAAGACTGAAGGATATAAATGCCCCAATATTCTTTTCTTCTGATCCTTCTCCTTACCCTTTTCTATCCCTCTTCCAGTTTCTTTTAATTTTTTTTAAAATCTGGTGGCCAAGAATAATTGCTATATGGTGAATGAGGAAGATGAAATGTTTAATAAAAGGGAAACCAAGAGAGGGGAAATGAGTGGCTGGCATGAAACGGTGTGGGATTACCAAAAGTCCTAACATATCCTCTTGAAGAGGCCAGTTACAACCCTAGCAATTTTTTTGCCTCAGGACCTCAGGATGTTCTCTCCTCTACCCGTTTTCCTGGTCCAACTTCAGAGATCAAAAGTACAGTTCAGATTTCAAACTTCCACAGAAACTGATTAAAGGGTTCCATTCCCCCTTCAGTTGGCTAAACAATTCATTTAATACCAGTGTTCATAATGGTGCGATTGAAATGAGAAAGCTGATGTTTCTAACTACTCCTGTTTTGAAAGTCCTGGATTGTTGCAAGTACCACTTGAACTGGTTGAATTCAGAACATGTACTAAAACAGGCCCTGGGGAATGTCCCTCTGTCCCTGGTGTGGCCTGTTGGACTGTCTAAGGCCTATCTTAATGACGGATCTTGGGATCCCAAGAGGTGGCATAGGCTAATAGGGGTTTTAATTTTTCTAAAGGAGGGGTTTTAATGGACCATTGTTTAATTTTATATCTAAATTTTTAAGGGGGTTGGGGGGGTGGGATGTGGGGCCCAGTTGGGACTTGGGCGGGTTCCACCGGACCAGTTTCAGTCCAGGTCAGGTGCAGGTTGCGATGGGGAGGGGATGAGGCTGGGGTGCTCCGGGACTCTAGGGGTTGGGGTAGGGACTGCAATCCCCACGGTGACTGGGAATGGCAGTGGATGGAGGAACAGAGGGTTGTATTGGAGTTTGGGAGTGCGCCCTCACTCTGGGTGGCTCTGACCCTCTTCCTCACTGCTTTCCTGGGGATATGGGAGACCAGGCCCCTGAGCTCAGGTTGGTCTATTTAAATGCAAGGTCTGTGATGAACAAAGCTCCCCTCATCCGTGAGCTGATCAAGGAGGAAGACGCAGACCTGGCCTGCATTACGGAGACCTGGTTGGGACCAGAGGGAGGAGTCTCTCTGTCTGAGTTGTGCCCACCAGGTTTCCATGTGCTGCACCAACCTCGAGCTCAGGGTAGGGGCGGTGGGGTGGCAGTTGTTGTTAGGGAGACCCTTTGTCCGTGGGAGGCCACTGTCCCTCAGATAGGCAGGTGTGAGTCTCTTCTCCTGAGGTGGAGCCGTGGTGGTCAGTTGGGCCTGTTGCTCATGTACCTTTCTCCCAGCTGTGTGACAATGGCCCTGCCCCCTTGCTACGTTCTATCAGGGGTGGCGATTGAGTTCCCCAGACTTATTGTTCTGAGGGACTTCAGCCTGCCTTCTCTGGGTGGAGCGTCGAGGATGGATCAGGAGTTCATGGCTTCCATGATGGCCATGGACCTGACCCAAATAATTCAGGGTCCAACTCATGGTGGGGGGCACATGCTTGACCTTGTTTTTATCTCTGGGCAGTGGTGTAATACTCTTGGTGGGGGATCACCAACTATCTTACCCCTGTCATGAACCGATCATTACCTCCTCTGACTGGCCTTCCAATATGCCACTCCACGTCGCTGGGATGCGGAACCAATTAGGTGGTTCCGCCTCAGGTGCCTGATGAATCCAGTAGGCTTCCAGACGGCGCTGTCTCCTGTCTCCCTTACCCACAGCCCGGTCGAGGCCCTGGTGGATGCCTGGCAAAGGGCTGCCTCAGAGGCTCTTGACCGTGTTGTCCCTTTGCGGCCTCTGACCCGGTGCAGATCCCGGCTGGCTCCCTGATTTTCTGTGGAGCTCTGGGAGATGAAGCGCCGGAGGAGGGGCCTAGAGAGGAGGTCGAATCTGACCAATCACAGTTAAGAACCTTCACTAGGTCTTATCTTGCAGCGATGGGAGTGGTGAAGTATGCTTACTTCTCCGCTCTCATTGCATCTGCAGATAATTGCCCAGCCCCCTCTTTAGGATCACCTGTTCTCTCCTTAATCAGGGGATGTGGGAGGACCCTCTTTGGGGGCAGGCCAAGGAGTTTAGTCATCATCTGATGGACCAGATTGCTCAGATCTGGGCCGGTCTGGACTCTGACTGGTTAGGGTTGGATGGGGGAAGTGACAGGTCTTGTGGAGACCATCTGGGATGAGTTCGATCCTGTGACTCTGGATGAAGTGGACAGGATCATGCAGAGGCTGACTTCCTCCATGTGTTTATTGGACCCGTGTCCCTCCTGGCTGGTGTATGCCACCCGGGAGGTTACATGAGGCTGGCTCCAGGCGGTGGTCAACACTTCTTTGAGTGAGGGATCCTTCCCCTCTGCCTTGAAGGAGGTGGTGGTGAGGCCCCTCCTCAAGAAGCCTGCCCTCGACCCGGCTATTTTGAACAACTTTCATCCTGTCTCCAACCTTTGCTTTGTTGCAAAGGTTGTTGGGAGCGTGGTGGCCCGACAGTTCCCGGTGTTCCTGGAGGAATCTGATTATCTGGATCCATATCAATCGGGTTTCAGGCCGGGTACAGCATGGAGACAGCATTAGTCGCACTGGTGGATGATCTCTGGAGGGCTCGGGACAGAGGTTATTCCTCTGTGCTGGTCCTATTAGATCTCTCAGCAGCTTTTGATACCATCGACCATAGTATCTTACTGCGATGCCTCGAGGAGTTGGGAGTGGGAGCCACTGTTTTATGGTGGTTCTCCTACCTCTTGGGTCACACGCAGTCGGTGTTGGCAGGAGGATGGAGGTCAACCCCAAGGCCCCTCTCTTTTGGGGTGCCCCTTCTCTCCCCTTCTGTTCAACATCTATATGAATTTCTGGGAGAGATTATCCGTGGTTTTGGGGTGAGGTACCATCAGTATGCTGATGATACCCAGCTTTTTATCTCCACCCCAAACCAACCCAGGGATGCCCTCGACGTGATGTCCCGATGCCTGGAAGCAGTACGGATCTGGATGGGGAGGAACAGGCTTCGTCTCAACCCAGCCAAGACCGAGTGGCTGTATGCGCATCTGGACTATCCAGGATATTCCTTCTTTAGTTATGGGGTGAGAGGTGTTATCCCCCATAGATAGGGTGTGCAACTTGGGTGTCCTCCTGGATGCACAGCTTAGTCTGGAAGAACATGTGGGAGCTGTGGCCAGGGGGGCATTTGCTCAGGTTCACCTTGTGCACCAGTTGTGCCCCTATCTGGACCGTGATGCTTACGTTCGGTTACTCACGTGTTTGTTACCTCCCGTGTGGACTACTGCAATGCTCTCTACATGGGGCTGCCCTTGAGGACCACTCGGAGGCTTCAGCTGGTAGAGAATGCAGCTGCGCGGGTTGTGATGGGAGTATCCTGATACTCCCATATTACACCTCTCCTGCGTGAGCTGCATTGGTTGCCGGTTGCCCTCCGGGTGAGATTCACAGTGCTGGTAATCACCTATAAAGCCTTACATGGCTTAGGGCCGGGGTATTTGCGGGACCATCTACTGCCACCAACAACTTCTCAGTGCCCTGTGCGCTCCCACAGACAGGGCCTCCTCGGGGTGCCATCGGCTAGACAATGTCGCCTGGCGACCCCCAGGGGGAGAGCCTTCTCTGTGGGTGTACCCACCCTGTAGAATCAGTTGCCCTTGGAGCTGCGGATGGCCCCTGACCTTCCGTCGTGACCTGAAGACTTGGCTTTTTCAACAGGCTGACCTGGACTGGGGGTGGGGTTTATTGTTTTATTGGTGGTATTGGCTGTTGCCGCTTTTAATTAGAATCATTGGGGATTTTGATTTAATAATCTTTTAAATTTAAATTTTGCATTGCCTTTTTTATTTTTGTGAGCCACCCTGAGTCCTTCAGGAGATAGGGCAGCATATAAATCCCATGAAATAAATAAATAAATAAATCTTGCTTTCTTGTAGCTATCCCTCACCTAAGGCCATTTTTCCCAGCATCGTCATGCTAGCTGGAAATTACGAAAGGTGATGATCCATACATTTGGAAGGTATCATCATCATTAAGGGAAGGTAGATATAAACTAAATTGCAATCTCTGAGTGTTAGATCTTTCAAAAGGCAGTTGCTCTTTTCTCTTTGTCTATCAGGCCCAAGAAACCAGAACAACATGAGCTATTCAAAGTTACTTCTTTATTGCTGCATGCCTGTTTACAAGAATCTTGCCAAACTAACTGCATTCTTTTAGGAACAGCCAAATAAGGGCTTCTGTGGGAGGTAAGATCTATGTTTCTTCCTGTTCTGCAAGGAGTCTAAGCTCACCTCTTCTTTACCCTTCCCCCCACTGTAGCTGGAGATCCCACCTTATTAATTGTTGCCTATCATGCTGTCTGGAAAAGAAAACTCCATCCTTATTCTTTCTTCTCATCTTTTAATATGTCTCAACATTGGCCTGGGTGGCTTGGTTTGTCCTTTATGTACAGAGCTTTTGGCTGGAGAAAGCCTTCCTCATCTCCATGTCTGATTGACAAATTATACTGAACTTGACTTTCTTACCAGAATGGTTTTGCCTTCTAGGTATTTGGCTAAATGACCTAAGCTGATGGCAATAGCAATCAGTCTTTGGGGTAGGAAGTATGGGGAGTTTATTATTTATTAATTTTATATGGCCATCCAACTCTCATATAGTTGATCCCATGCAACTTACAACGTTTAAAAATCTACCACATAAAAAACCCACCCCACTACCCTTTAGCAGTAACAACACAATCAAGTCAACCATTTGATGGGTCCATCTTCATTTGTGGTCCCCAGGCCCAGTGACAAAACTACATTTTACGGCCTTTTGGAAAAGCAACAAGGTAGAGACCACTCGTATCTTAGGGGGAATGATGATCCAAGAAGAAAGGGCCATTACTGGGAAGGCCCTTTTTCATGGTCCCACCAGATGTATATTCCTAATCAATGGGATCTAAAACATACCCTGTCTTCCTGTCCTGGTGGGCCAAGATGTAATACTGGCTGATTTATTAAGAATCATTTTGTTGAGGGAAAAAGTGACCTCTTTGTAATCTGGATTGCTGCAGCTCAGAAAATTCTTGCTATAATTTAATGCTAATAATTTATATATTTATTTATTTATAATTGGACTTGTATGCGGCCCCCTCTCTGCAAGGACTCGGGGCGGCTCACAATAAAAACACCACAACAATAAATATATAAATTAATTAAGAAAAGCAGGTTCGTATCTCCCCTCAGTCATGGAGTTACTGGGTGATTTTGGGCCAGTCACTCTCTCTGCCTCAACCCCATTTATGTTACAGAGGTTGTGGTGATAAATGTAGAGGAACCTCTCATATATACAGTTTTGACTTCTTGCAATAAATAATGAATCTGTGAATATTCTGTCCCTCCAGAGCGAGTGCTCTTAGCATTAGCAACCAAAAACTGGTTGTCAGTTGTGCCATGTTTTCTTTTTTAAATGGGAGGGAAAAATGAAAGAAGCAATGAGAAAATAGAGGAGATAGTTTTTTGGGTGGTTTGGAAGATAGTATGTATTTGCACAATTCTGTGACTAAGACAAGAAATTGCATGGTAAACGTCTTATTCAAAAGCACCAAAGAGAACAGAGAAAGGAAAATGATTGGAAAGAGAATGCATGATGGGGGAACTTCTTTGGCTAGGAATGGAGGGGACTTCTTTGATGCCTATTCTACAGCTGAACCAGAGTCAAGAATCCCAAAGCTGGAAGCAGACCAAATGCCATGCTACCACAAGTCAGAGCAGGAGCTCCCCCTATCTTCCACCAACAGACTGCAGAACAAGGAGCCAAGCCCAGCACTTCCAGGGAGAAAACGGAGCCTCAAAGAAAGAGTAATGACTCCAAGCTGAAAATCTTACTTAGATGGTGGACAAAATCATACTCAGATGTGGTTTTCCAACACCAATTTCATGGCCATTTTTAAGGGTATAACCAAAGGCAATTCAGATGTTGCTTCCTAGATTCTCTTCTCTTACAGAAACAGTTAATGGCACAGCTTTCAAATACAGTGCAGTTGTGTGTGATGCAAATGTATGTATTTGCACAATTCTGTGACTAAGACAAGAAATTGCATGGTAGAAAGACTTCCGGGTTGAGCCTTCTCGAGAACGGGCGGCGGTTTGCGATCGTCCCATGACCACAGCCTGGTTTGCGTCGGAGAGCCCCGATCCTGCAAGGTTCAGGGCTGAAGCTGCCTCGTAGGAGCGGCGGAGAAAGGGAAATCTGCCAGCCAGAGTGAGGGGAGCCGCATCTCCCCCCTTTTGGGTCTGGTCTTTCCCTCCCGTCAAGAAGTGGTGGTCAAAATGGCCACCTCAAGAGAAGGTCTCAACGGGATTAAGATTGGTGCAGGAGGAAAGAGAGAAGCGACAGCAGAGGAACCGGAGTATCGGATGGTAAGATCAAGGCACCCGGATTAAGATAAAGATGAGTTTTTTTAAAAAAAAGAAGCACAGAAGAAGACAGCAGTTTCAAGAATATCAAAATAAAAGGAAAGGGTTAAGACTCTGTGCAGAAAGTGCCACTTTGTGGAGAAAAATTGGAAGCTAAAGAAGAAAGAAACTATCTTGTTCCTTTGTGGATTGGAGTTGTTACATTTTAAAGAGACGCTGAAACAAAAAGCAAGACTCATAGAAAGTGAAAGCTTGAATACACAAAGACGGACTACCGGATTAGTTGGTGACATTGATATAGATTCTGGACTTGGGTTAGGATCTTAGAAAATTTAAAGAAGAAGAAATAAGGAAAACAAAAATTCTGGTGGCCATCCAAAGAATCAAAAATGGAGTTTAAAAGTATGAAAGAACTACTACAGGAAGTGACTGAACTAACTTGGCTCGTTGCAGAAAACATGGGCATTGAAATGGTGAACAAAGAACAAGAAGAAGGAACCTTGGAAAGGGAGGAGCCAGCACAAGAGAAAGCCATCTTAAAAAGACAATTAATACAAAGATTAATACAAATAAAAGGAAAGGAAGGGTGGCTAAAAAAACGGAACCTAAGAAAGTATCTAAAAAGGGGAACATTTATGAAATTAAGCATGTTAGAAAGGTTCAGAAGGAAAGGAACAGAAAGGTAAAGAGAGAGAGGGATTCAAACTGGACAGAGAAGGGGAGAGCAGGATAAAAGGGAGGAGAAGGAGCCAGCACAAGCGAAAGCCATTTTAAGAAGACAACTAACACAAAGATTAATACAAATAAAAGAGAAAGGGAGGATGGTCAAAAAAAAAACTTAAGAAGGTAATTAAAAAGGGAACATTCATGAAATTAGGCATGTTAGAAAGGTCCAGAAGGATAGGGAGCAGAAAGGTAAAGAGAGAGAGGATTCAAACTGGATAGAGAAGGGGATAGCGGGATAAAAGGGAGGAGAAGGAACAAGAAACAAGAACAGAAGATAGAGAAACATGGGAATCACATAATGAAGAAAGAAACTTGTTTGCATAGAGATAATGGCTAATGCATTAAGAAGGGGGTTCTGCATGAAGAAGTGGTAATAAGAATATATTGCAATTATAAAAGTGTAAAACAATAGGGGTTACTGACAATTTTACTGGTAAAGGTCACATTTTTATTTCTTATTTACAAAAGAAAGGTAAATATTGATTAGATAAATTGAATTAATTGAAATGATTTTAGAAAATGTTTAAAATGAGATTTGTCAATAACCAAGATTAGTTATTTTTATTATTATTTTGGAACCATAAATAAACCTTAGGGGGAATATGTGTTGCAGAACCCGATTGATTAGAGATATATTGTAGGGTAGCTTTTCTTTTTCCTTTTTTTCTTTCTTCTCTATCTTTCGCTTTAAAGGGAATGATTATGATTATGCTACTATATTAACCACTGAGGTGTCACTTTCAAAGTAGTAAAAGGGGGCAAGTCTAGGTTTTTTCTTCTCATTCTTTTTAGTGTTAAAACCTGTACGGATTTAGAATCATGGAGAGAATATGTGATGAAAGGCAAATCTGACGGATAAAAGAATTCTGTAAATGATAAAAGAGTATTAACAATGTGAAGATAATTAAAGGATAGATATGGATGAACTTTATCTTTAATATGATGGGCAAACATATTGTTATTTGTAAGATTTATAAATGATGTTTTTAATATATATATATATATTTGCAATTAACTCGAAATGAACTGGGGGTTATACAGATTGAGATTAAGATTTGAGATTAGGATTAATTTCTCTGACCCTTTGTCTGCTAAAATGGAATAGAAGTAAAAATGGGATAAAATAGGAAGTTAAATGTCTAAAATGAATATAGATCTACTGTCATATTTGCATGTAAAAGTGACGACCCGGGAACATGCTGTCTACTGAAAAGAGCTGTTTTAAAAAATTGTTAAAAATTGAATAAAATTTGTTATAAAAAAAAAGAAATTGCATGGTAAACGTCTTATTCAAAAGCACCAAAGAGAACAGAGAAAGGAAAATGATTGGAAAGAGAATGCATGATGGGGGAACTTCTTTGGCTAGGAATGGAGGGGACTTCTTTGATGCCTATTCTACAGCTGAACCAGAGTCAAGAATCCCAAAGCTGGAAGCAGGCCAAATGCCATGCTACCACAAGTCAGAGCAGGAGCTCCCCCTGTCTTCCACCAACAGACTGCAGAACAAGGAGCCAAGCCCAGCACTTCCAGGGAGAAAACGGAGCCTCAAAGAAAGAGTAATGACTCCAAGCTGAAAATCTTACTTAGATGGTGGACAAAATCATATTCAGATGGTGGTTTTCCAACACCAATTTCATGGCCATTTTTAAGGGTATAACCAAAGGCAATTCAGATGTTGCTTCCTAGATTCTCTTCTCTTACAGAAACAGTTAATGGCACAGCTTTCAAATACAGTGCAGTTGTGTGTGATGCAAATGTTCTGTTATTTATTTGTTTATTCATTCATTGTATTTATAGAGCACCTCTAAGAACTACAAGAGGACCTTCCTTAATTTTATTTAGGAAGCCTATGTAGTAGGGCTAAATGTGAGCAACTGACCTAAGTCATCCTGTGAGTTCTTTGACCAAGGGGTGACTTCAATCTATGTCTCCCTAATCCTTCAACAACTTATTCTCAGGACACACAACTTTCATCAGCCCAAGGATTTGCACAGCATATCAAGCAACAAACTTTGAAAATGAGTGAGGCTTGGACCCATTTGGGGCTTATCTGCTTGGCACCTTATTTCCCCTTCCATACCCCCCATAATGCAAACATAATTTTCAATCCCACCATTCTGGAGAACAGCATATGTGTGCATGTGCAGAAGGGCAATATTCAGCCCCTGGGCCATTCTGTTTGAGACTAGGCAGAATAATTCTGTTCCTTGGCTCTACTACAGGCTTTGTAGACACTGCGTTTAACCCTCATTCTCCTTTCATGTCCATGATGCATGATTCATCTTTCTGGATGATAATAATATTGCAAGAAACCACTCTGTGTTTAAGGTGAGCAGATGTTTTTGAAGTGACAAAAGAAAGAAGTTGGCATCTTCTTTAGAAATGGGATGATTGCTAGTTTTAGCCTTCAGGATTGATGAATGGGTAGCACAAACTTTTATTTTCATATTTTAAAAACAGGGCGCAAGTAATCACGAAAATCCTGCTAGCAAGCGGAATTTCCCAGGATGCAAAAAGGGGTCAATCTGATACTTGCTGAGATGCTACGCTAGCTTCTTCTTTGAAGTTCTTTGAAGTTGCTATTGTAGCTTTTCTCAACCTGGCTCCTAAATTTCCCAACTTAGCTGGGGATTGTTGCCGTTATGGTGCAAGAGACCTCGGCTGGGATTTCAAAATGCTCTAAATTCTAGCAAAATTAACAGGAATGATTCCATTTCAGCAAAAGACTAGAAGAGTTAAATTCCCTAAAATAAATGATTAAATTTTATAACAATTGTGTATAGCTGACAAGCGCTTCCACTATAGAGAATAATTGCAAAAAAAATCTACTTGATTCCCATTCAGTTCAATCGGATCTATATAACAGCATATCCCATGAATTACATCCATTGCCTATTCTTAGAAATGTTCATGTAATGCTCTATCAGGAATCTATTCAGCATCGTATTTTTAAGTTTTGTACTGCAACCACAGGCTTTTACCAGGATTCAGACTATTTTATGTTATTTGTGTCTGTTCTTCCATTAACATGGAACATGGTCCAATAGTACATTTGCCTTTTAAGAAAACACAAAAGTGCAATCATAAATAAACCTTTCAGCACCAGACTATTTTTATGCAATTCTCAAAGTTGGCATACTGCCCAGTGACAATTTTCTGTTGACACAAGGGGGAGATTCTCAAAAGAGAGAACTTCTTGCATGCATGAGAAAATTAAATAAATATAGAAGACCTAGTCCACTTGACAGTATCCTTCCACTGCTTTTCTCAAGTTGTCTCACTGTGGAGCCAGAGTAAGCCAAAATTTGATCCTCAAAATAAGGCACAATGCTCCCTACCCAGAAATATCTCAGCCACCCTGAAGATTTTTTAAAGTAGCAGGCTGGGATGAAGAGTGTATGATAAATCAACAAAGATCAGAAATTTAAATTTATTATTGAGATTCCTTCCATTATTATCTTCTTCAAACATGTTGTGATGTAATAATATGGCTAAAAACACAAGAAACAAAGGGCCAGGTTTGATCTGAATATTGCCTTCAATTCAGCATAAATTTTGCTTTCAGCATGAATTGGTTAGAGTGTGTTGGGCAAATCACTCCCTGCTGGCTCTCCCCCCCCCTCCTATGCCTCATGTACAGCTCTGTTTGAAGCACTATCATAGTTAAACTTTCCATGGTTATTAAATACATCCATGGGCATTAAGTTTTCCAAATTGCCCAAGTTTAGGTTTGACATTGCACTCTTTAGTCAAGCTTTCCCCAAGTTCATATCAATGCAGCAATTCTAAAAAGATATTTCTTTTTCTTCTGGGTTTAGCTCTTGAGAGTTGAATAAGCCTATACATTTACAAAATCATTCATTTCAAGAAGGAAAAGCCAGTTGTGGAAAGCATTTGTTGACCACTATTATAAGGTCAGCAATGCATATACCCAGTGATTTTGAAATAACTAAAAAAACCATTAAAAAAACCTTTAATTTTGGTAGGATGATTGAGATATATTTTTTCAGCTTATTACATTTTAGAAAGTGGAAAGTGTCCCATTAAACATAGTAAAAAAGAATGATTTGAGCTCAGTCCAGCATTGGATATCCTGCTATGTATGTAAGATAAGTGGCCCAGGGGATTCCCACCACCGGCAGAGTGCCAGCTCCATCAAGTCTTACATTTTGCCATTTGTCTTTAATTTTGATGGCCAAAGTCACTGCCAAATGTGTGATTTTTTCTGTCAACTTGCCTAGCCTATGGCTGGCAAAGAATTCCCTGGGGCATCCTAGTCTCTTTGGTTAACCACAGTATCCAAATAACATTGATTCCTCATCCAGAAAAAGAAAACAAAAAACAGGGAAACTAAAGGAGGGCTCATTCCCCCAGGAATCTTGTTCATTGGTCTTCTCCAAAACATTTGGCAAGAAACCTCAAGGGCCTTGGCAAGATACTAAAAGCACAGATTAAAAAATTTGGACAGATATAAAAGCCCAGAAAGTTCTTGGTGACTTGATAGAACTATTTATAAATGGTAGATCAGGCTCATTTGTTGCCCCAAAGCCTTGCAGAATTGCCAAAAAAAGGAAGTTGAGCCATCTTGAGCTATATCAACTAACTGGAAAAAATGGGGTTACAGAAAATCTTTGTGGTACACCCAAGCTATGGGCTTGGGCAGACCCCATAAGAAGTTTTTCAGAGCAATGCAGTCCATGTGTACTCAAATACATCTGATAATATTTAGCAGCACAAACTCTCAAGGAGAATTACATATGATCATAGCCAAAGTAACGTTAACAGTGGAAAAACAAATAAATGATATCATAGCAATAAAAAAGGAAAAGAGAACCAATAAAATTGTAGATTTAAAATTTTTGAAATTTAGGACAAAGCAAATCTAATTATGGCTTAGAAAGCATCTGCATGCAATCAAAGAATGGTGAGATACATTTAAGGATCACAGGGGTTGCACTATCAGAAATTGTCAAAGAAAACGAATAGCTCACATATGTTCAGTCATACCAAGCCAGGAAAACCACTCATTGTCCCCTGCTGTCCAATTAATCAGCAACCAACTAGATGGCAGGATATTTTTTTTCATAGAATAACAGAGTTGGAAGGGACCTTGGAGGTCATCTAGTCCAACCCCCTGCTCGAGCAGGAGAGTGGTGCAGTGGTTAGAGTGCAGTATTACAGGCTACTTCTGCTGACTGCCAGCTGCCTGCAATTTGGCAGTTCAAATCTGACCAGGCTCAAGGTTGACTCAGCATTCCATCCTTCCGAGGTGGACCCAGATTGATTGCCTCTAGGCCACTGGAGCTGCTGTATAGTTTCCTAACAACAGTACACCATCAACAATAAGGAAATAGCCATCCTGATCGGATACCTCAAGGGTGCAGAGATTTAACTTTGCTTCTCAGTGATCCACAGGAAGTGTTATGTACTTAAGAGAAATGTTTAACTTGGTTCTGGGAACCTACCAGACCGGACATGGTCTGCTCTTGTGTATTGCTTAGTCAGCTTCTAGGAACAGTTCCCAACCATGCATTCATTCCACATGTCTAGGATGAAGAGTGCCAACACATGACTTCTTATGCACAGAAATAAATTGTATTCAAGGAAGTGAGAAAGTTAAGCCACTGAATTCAAACTAACAGCAAAATGGGGGTGGGGGTGGGAGGTGTTCGACTTTTTAAAAGAGATTCACAAAAATATATTGTAGTATTTTTTGGAAAGTGCTCCACCTAAAACGACTTCTTTTTAGCAGCTGCTTTGAATTCTCAAAGACATTCTCAGTTTCAGTGCATAAGTCTTTCTCTGATGATCCTCAGGAGAGAATAAAGCACAACAATCTGAAATAGATGTCCATGCTATTTATACAATACATTAAATAGGCAACCAAGCAAAATACTATAAAGTTATTCAAGCAAGGCTCATGATACAATAGATGTTAACAATCTAAAAGCATACACAGGATGTTTTCCCAACTAATGTTGTTTCATCTAATTAGATGGTGACCCCAGCTAGGAAACAGAAGGTCCCAGAGCCAGATAAACACAATGAGAGGAATAACATGCAAATTCTGCAACTTAATTCCTCTAAAGATTCTTGGGTTGTTGCTTTTATGCTTTTTTTCTAGGCTCCAGTTAGCATTGGGATAAACTGGCACTTCCGACAGCTCAGGATCCTCAGATTACATGAGCATTATACTAATGTCTCTCTAGGGCCATCTGGGACCTAGATCTGGCTCATTCTGATACTGTCCTTACATCATTGTCTGTAGCCTGATCCTTGCTGTTATGTGGATCTAAGATCCCACCCAGTCTCTATCCATTCATCCATCATCTTGGTGCCTCTGCTGGGTGTTCCAGTAAGCAGCTTACATAATTTCCCCCTCCCGGTTCACTGTGTCTCTCAAGACCTTCTTGCTGAATAAACAAATTATATTACAATGGCCTGTCTATTTTTATGATGTACTAAAGTCTAAAACAATGTTCAAGTTCTCAATTTTTGATCCAAAATCTCCATCTTTAACCTATTTGTAATGCCAAGCAGTAATTAATACACTGTGCTGAATAGAGTTTCTGACAAACATCTTACAAATGTGTAATTACACATGCATATGACAGGCATGTTGGCGTGTCCATCCTGTAAACAGCATCAGGAAATTGTTATTGAGTGAAAAGACTTTAGGGAGGGAGAAAGGCCACGCCTGTCCCCACCCACTATCAAACACAGTCACTAGGAAAGAGGACTGCAGGTAAGTATGCAATATGTATGTATGAATGAATGTTTGCATGTGTATTGGTGCAATAATGCACTAATAACCCTAATAGAAATCAGTAGGTTACATAGATATATATCAAGACATAGTTGCATTTTGATAATCCTGTGCCAAATTGAACTGGCTCTACAACAGAAGCCAATAATTGCGCAAGAGGAGCATGGAGAAAGTAGTACTCTCCCATTATTTGACATATCTGTCCCTATGATTTGGTATTGTATGCATGGAGGCCCGTTTACTAGTTATGATGAGCTAGTTGTTAATTGTTTTAGCCTTGTATTTTTTTCCAGTGGTTTTAAGATACTGATAAATGAATCCTGCAATAGAACATTGCATCAAAGGATACTTCTACATAGGGGATTAGCCAGCCAGTTACCTGTTCCCTTCCACTCAACTTGACCTCCCAATTTTCTGTTCCTCTCTGCAATGAACTCAAGGCAGAGTTCATATGACATGCTTAATCCCATATCACAAAGCCAGTTGTTGTGTTCATATTACATGGTATGCTCAAACAAGCACATTACTAATTGACCCAGTATGTTAAGACAAGACTCTCCCATAATGTGCTAAACAACACAGCCCCCTTTTAGCCTAATCTAGGCAGAGGTTCTAGTATCATAGAGAGTTTCTGTGAGAGATATTTCCCCCTTGTTGTTCCCCTGCCACAGCAAAATATATGTATATATGTTTTCTGCATGGCATAGTATGTTTTTAAAATGTCAATACCTTCTTTTTGAATGCAGACTTTCTGTTCTAGCATTCAGAGGACAAAATTGCCATGAAAGATTACAAGATGTTAAACTAAGTTAAAATAAGAAGCATTGAAGTTAACTTCTTCATATGTGTCAAATTATCAACCTTGGAGAGAATGGCCAATTGCTTGCCAGAAAATTATGGACACCTGTAATTTGGAGATCACCTGATCAGAGAAAGATGGCAGCATTTACATCTGTTGGAAAGAACAACTGTGCAGATATGGACCTTAATTGTTATTGTCAAGTCATAGCTAAAGAGCAACCTCTGTTTTTGTGGTTATTTGAATTCTGGCTATTTTGATCACACATAACCCCCTCATTGTGTCCCAAAACATACTCGTGCTATCTGATTCTAATAGTGCTATCTGTGGGAGGCACTGGCATTATTTAATAAAGCTTCTTTACCTGAAGAACTCAAAAGGACATCTGATAAAAGCCAAATATAACAGGTCTAGACAAAAAGCAGCAATGCTTTGTTTCACAATTGTTGATACTTTAACATATTTGTTTTAATTTTACTTTTATATTTTAGAAGAGGACTTTCCTGGAGAAGACGACGAAATGCCTTCCTTCAGATACAGACCATATGGTAAGAGCAAATTAAGCCTGGCTAAATTGTTTTTCCCTTATTGCCCTTCGTTTTTCACTTCATTCCAGCGCTGGAAAATCTTGGAAAACTCTACTGGGTTCTCCAAAAACATCCTTCCACCCCTGAGGACTATG
The DNA here is from genome assembly GCA_009733165.1 of Naja naja. Lineage (NCBI taxonomy): Eukaryota > Metazoa > Chordata > Lepidosauria > Squamata > Elapidae > Naja > Naja naja. The sequence goes on along the minus strand of CM019148.1, from coordinate 28,267,995 downwards.
CTCTGTTTTCATGCAGTTTCTGCTCTCACAATCCTTTCTCTTTGGGGTATATTTAAAAAAATCCAAGGCATATGAACAAAGTCAGAAGCTGAACTCAGCCCTAGATATACCAGGTTCTCCATATATACTTTATCCCTTGCAGGCCGAATGAGGACCAACTGCAGTCAGTGTGAGAAAAACCTAACACTACAGACATCTGTGAAAGTGTTGTATGTCTTTGTTGTCTTGCTGGTAATGGCAGTGGTGGTGCTGGCAGCTTTAGGTGAGTAAGGTTCTATTCGTTTTTTCTTTATATGTTTATTAAGCCACCTAGCTCCATGATAATGCTGGGCAGCTTACAGTAGTAAAACAATACAAACTAATATAAACAAAGCAGAAAGAAGACAAAAGTTGACTGAAGGGACAACCATCCAGCTCATTACATAGAAGTCTAATGAGAGGTTTATCATCTATCTTAACTCAAGGCCTAGGGGGAAAACAATATTTGTCTCTTGAGGAAAAGACACACCATCACCTCTTTCAAGGCAAGAAATACTAACCACTTCAGATTTCATACTAATCCCAAATTGGAATTGCTACCCTATTCAGGACAAATATAAGGATTCTCCAGGGAAAGATGGACCCAAAACCATTGAATATCATCAGCATGCTGATAATACCTGGCCTAAACCAATAGATGATGTCTCCTAACATCCTCATGTAGTCATTACCCAGAAGATCATCTGCTTTAAGTTAGATCTTTTCTCCCCTTTTCCATGCTGACAAGAACCACCCAAACAGAAAGGAGGAGAACCATTGCAGCATAGCCCATTGTAATCTTAATGTGCTTGATGATATTGAAATCTGCTGAAAGATCAAGGAGAGCCAGGGTGATAGCAGCAGAAGTCATCAAGAAACCAGTCTATATACTATGGCCACTTTGAAATACAACTGAAGAGTCTACATAATCCATTTTCTCCAGATTCCTCTAGTCTAGTGAACCAGACAGCTAGAATATTCTTCACTGCATCTCTAGGAATGATACTGTAGCTCAAACATCTTTTCATGTTCCCAGTTCTCTATAGTAGCCGAAGCCCTGCAAAGCAAGCAGAAAAAGGCATTGGTCCATATATCTAATATTAGGGTGTTAGCTGCTGGCAGTGCTATGGCTCATGCAGCTTAAATGCTGCAGACAGGGTGTATCTGTAGGAACTCAGGTATTGTTAATCAACCTCGTTCAGCATTTTCCAGCACCCTGGAAGGAGGAAGGCAAGAAGTATCCAGCAATTCTTCCTTTTCCCCAAATTCCCTTTTGATGGCCCTTCCTGGTCCAGCTTTGTCTTTTTTCTAGCAGTCAGCCTGCACTTGTTCCCCTTTCAGTTTTAAGAACTGGCTAGCAAAGGCCAATCTTGGTATGTTATTCCTTTGGGGGAAGTGTTCAGTTTACCATGGCCCCTCTGCCTGCCTGCTTTGGATTCCATCTGCTTAGCCTGGAACATCTGCAAATAAGTCTCATCTTTTTTATGAAGCTTTTTGGCAAAATGTTTTAATAATATATATGTATGTATATATATATATATGTTTTCGTAGATTTTCACGGGTAAAGGTATGTAGGTCTTGGTGTATTTGGGTCTTGTCCCGTGTAAGATTGAGAATACCTTGGCAACGTTTTGACGAAATCTCATCCGTCATCTTCAGGCTGGTGTCTTCAGCTTCGTTCTCCTGGGAGAAGTGTGTGACCGTGGCTGTTTCTCCCTTTTAAACTCCAGAGTTGGATGTGTTGTTGCTTTTTGATTGGTTTGTGGAGTTGATGTATGCAGATTGGATGGCTTTTTCCTGAGACCTCCTCCTCCCTTTTCCAGCACCTTTTGGTTTCGAGGGAGATTTTGAGCACTTGCAGGTAGATTGTAATTCAAGACTAGCCTTCGAACCTGTTGGAATTTCGAAGAAGAGGGAGTCAAGCTATTCTCCAAAGCACCTGAGGGCAGGACAAGAAGCAATGGGTGGAAACTAATCAAGGAGAGAAGCAACTTGGAACTAAGGAGAAATTTCCTGACAGTTAGAACAATTAATCAGTGGAACAACTTGCCTCCAGAAGTTGTGAATGCCCTAACACTGGAAGTTTTTAAAAAGAAGTTGGATAACCATTTGTCTGAAGTGGTGTAGGGTTTCCTGCCTAGGCAGGGGGTTGGACTAGAAGACCTCCAAGGTCTCTTGCAACTCTGTTATTCTATTCTATCTGTTTGCAACATGGCCTTAAAAACATGAAACTAAACCAATCTCAAATTGGTGTGTTTATCCATGGCTTGTTGAAGAAATCTTTGTTGGCTGGGTTCACTATGTGCTAAGGCTAAGCCAAAGAAAAAACAATTATTCATTTCTCCCATATAATAATGATAAACACCATCAAACAACACTGGCTATCCCAGGTCCTTGGAAAGGAGTTGATAGGTGGATAAAAATGAGCATCTGGTTAATTGTGTGACAGACCATAATAATAAATTTGTTTGCTGCCTGATTTCCAACAACTGGGCTGCACACTGTTTTCTTTCATTTATGTTACTGCTTTTTTGTTCCTGGAATAAAAGCCTTTTGGACAGGACCTATCCTTTTATAATCTGAAAGTATTCTTTGAGGGATTTTCATCCATCTTATTCTCTGCAGCCCCTAAATGGATTGGGTCCATTTACAAATATAGTCTTTCTTTTCCTGGCCTCTTCCATCACATGAATTAGGTCCACCTATGTTGATTTTGAAGAATTGTTCTACGGATGAATACAAAGTCCTGAGCCTATTTGCATAATTTCTTTCAGCATTCTTTTGACTTGGAAAGAATGGAAAGACACCCCAATCTGGTTTGCATATTCCTCTCACGGTCTATAATGGGGCCCTGCAAAAAAAGTGCTTGTTAAGCCTGGAACAAAAGTGGCTGTGTTGAAAGAGCAGTTGTGTGCTTCAGATCCTACATAATCTGCCAGGTTCTAAACATGGCCTAAACATTCCCAAGATGGAGACCGCAATCATATCCCTTTCAAGGAACAATCTGATATTGATGACAAGCCAAGTAGAAATGGCACCCTAAAAAAGCAACTGTCCCAAGGATAGTTAGGGGCTCCTCTTTCTTTTGTTCTCAGTTTGAACCAATTCCAACTGGCAGTTAGGAATCTTTCCCCTTTTGAGCCAAGGAATGTAGAGGATGGAAAGCAAAAATCCTAAATTCCAAATTTGTGTATTAAATTTTAGGATGTAATAGACACAGGAAGAATGAACACAATAGAAGAAAGGTCAACATCACTGGTGAAAACTGAGCATTATTTTATTTCAGAAACAGCTTGTTATTTATTAGAAAAGCCCTAACATACTTTTTGTATACAGTCACTCTATATGACTATATATAAGATACACAGAAAGCTCTAACTGATGCCATAATATGTTTGTTAGGTTTTTAAAGGCCAAGCTTGTCACCCTATACAAGCATTCAGGATACCCAGCAGCATCTGCAGGAAACTTCACTGATACTTAAAAGACAACATCCATGTGGAATTGAATAAGTGGAGTATGAGAAAGGGATTTATTTAATTATTTGTATCTCACTTTTTAATGTTTACAAATAACTCAAGGCTGAAAACATATTCAACACACCTTCCACCTACTGTTTCCCCACAATAACAACCCTGTGAGGTGAGTTGGGCTGAGAGAGAGAGTGGCTCAAAATCACCCAGCTGGCTTTTGTGGCTTGGAAGAACCGCAAGGATATGGTGAATTGCAAAGTAAACATGAGTCAGGAAAAATCCTGCAGTGGCCAGGACAAGGAAATGTTTGGGGGAGATGTATGGGCCAGAGAACTTGACATTGTTCCACATTGCTTAGTACTTTTCCTCATTTTGGACTACTGTAACTTTCATCTCAGTAATGAGAAAGTCTGCAGGCAAAGTACATATATGGATTTGGGTTCTTTTAATATTTGCAGAGATTTATAAAGAAATGACACAACAGTAAACATTCCAATAGGCAGCCAAAACTCAATGCTCTAACATGTGATGTGCTGGACAGATTTCCCAAACATTTGTTCTTTATGTATGTTATATTTTAAAAAATCCTATCGTTTTCCTTCCCAGGAAGGTTCTCATTATTGACTACCATTAATTTGTAACTTTTATAGCAAAGGAGATATTTGAAAACTCCTAGCCAAGATTGTTAAGGTGATTTTGCACATGTTTTTTTTTGATTGGCCCATTCCTATTTAAATTTCCATCATTGTTTGGCTTATGGTGCAATAGGAAATGAACAAACACAATTAAAATCTCTTAGATGGAGTTTTCTTTCATCCTGGAATATTTTATGCTGCCCAACCTTGTTATTCACCTTGAGTTGATAATGACTCTGACATAATCTTGAGTCAAAGACAATCACATGCTAATTCATTTTTCATGCTTCTCTTGCAGTTTTCAAGAAAGTGGGATCAATAGCTGATAAATTTAACTCAACTCAGATGTATTATGAAAAGACAATTGTGTCAGTGCAAGAAAATCTTCAGGAATTAGGTAACAGCAATGTTGCTACTTTAATGTTTTCATCAAAAAAACCCATGAATGTTACATTCTAATTAGTTCTATTTATTTTAAGTTCCCATACTGATACGGTACATGTTTCAGTTCCTACAGGGGTTTGAAATTGATATCTCCTATATGCAAGGCAAGGCAAGACTCCTTCCATACTGCAAACTGGAGAACCTCTGATCCTTCAGATGATGCAGATTTAACACCTTCCAGCATCTCTCATAATTGATTTGGCTGGCAGTTGTATTAAGATTGGGGACCATTGTGGTTATGAAGAGGGTTGATTGTTTGATTGGTCTTACCAACCATATAAATAAATTTTCTTCATCATAATCTGTGTCTAGCTGGTCCTTCTGATCTTCCAATAGTGTACTCATTGCAACTATGTTTGTCCCCGTGTATTTTGCTGGAAGGCATCTTCTTCCATCATTAGCACTTTCTCTTGGGAACTAGGTATTTGCATAATATGTCCTAAATAAAATAATTTGAGCCTGGTCATTTGAGCCTCAAGTAAGAACTCTGGGTTAATTTGTTTGATGAGCCATTTGTTTGTTTCCTTGGCTGTCCATGGTATTCATCATAATATCTGAATATCTTTTCCAAGACATTTGTGGCTGCTTTAGTTTTAGTTTAGTGTACTTTATTGTCATTGCACCTTGTACAACAAAATTAAATACCATCTTCAGTGTACATCATGACTATGAAAATAAACACAAACACACATCCTTCACATTCTATACATTGAATTGAAAATCCCTGATGTTGCATTCATATTGCACTATACAGTAGAATTCAATAGAGTTACTGCCCTGGGATAGAAGCTGTTTTTCAGCCTATTCGTCCTTGTTTTTATTATCCTGTACTGTCTGCCAGATGGTAATAGTTCAAAAAAAGGGTTCCCAGGATGAGATGGATCTTTGAGAATGTTTTGAACTTTCTTAAGGTACGGAGAGCTATAAAGCTCTTCCAAAGAGGGGAGAGGGCAACCAATGATCTTCTGGGCAATGATGTTAACCCTCTGGAGTGCTGTCCTATCTGCCACTGTGCAATTGCCAACCATACAGAGGTATGGCAAAATGCTGTCTATGGTCCAGCGGTAGAAGGTCACCAGCAGTTTTTCATTCAGTTGTTGTTTTCTGGGAGGTCTCAGGTAGTATAATCTCTGCTGGGCCCTTTTGACCAGTGCTGCAATGTGAGCACCCCAGGTCAGGTCCTCTTTTATGGTAACACCCAGAAACTTAAAACTGGCAACTTGCTCCACTTGGTCTCCATTGATAAGCAAGGGCTGGATGTCTGATCTGTTCTTTCTATAGTCCACTATAAGCTCCTTGGTCTTATTGGTGTTGAGGACCAAGTTATTGTCTCCACCATGAGGTCTCCACCTCATCTCCGTAGGCAGACTCACACATACACACACCGGAGATGAGTCCCACCACTGTTGTATCATCTGCAAATTTAGTAATAGTGTTACTAGGGTGAGTAGGAATGCAGTCATGCACATAAAGAGTATAGAATAAGGGACTCAATATGCAATCCTGTGGTGTACCAGTGTTAAGAATATGGGCTGAAGAGGTATGATTACCTAATCTGACCCTCTGTGAGCAGCCAGACAGGGAATCCATAATCCAAAGGCATGTGTTTACCAAGTGTGAGTCTGCAGCTTATTTCTTGAATGTTTCTTTACTGTTGATGGTTGATCCTAAAACACAGAAGCTATCCACCACTTCAGTATGAACAAGGGCAGTGGTGGGATTCAGCCAGTTCACACCAGTTCAGGAGAACCGGTTGTTAACTTTCTGAGCAGTTTGGTGAATTGGTTGTTGGAAGACATTATTAGGGCAGAGAACCAGTTGTTAAATTATTTGAATCCTACCACTGGACAAGGGAATATGTTTTCACTTATTTTCTCTTTCAAAGCAATGATTTTCATTGGATGGGGAGTTTCTATTGTGGCTTTCTAGCTTCAGAGAAACTGTATTTTCATGCCAGCAGCTGGGAGTTTAAAACTTAAACACCTTCCTACCTGCTATGACTCCTGGATCAGGTGCATTCACACAGAGGCTAGTCAGGATCATCAGGTTGTTTTCCATTCTTTTATTCCTCTTGCATGTGCTGATAAGAGAACAGAAGAACCTGTTAAAACAAAGGAACAGGGCAGACAAAAGGTACAAAAGATTACAAATAAAGCTGCTTTTTTAAATTAACCTAAAAATTAGCTGTCCTTGGCATAAACTGCTTGCCAAATGTCTCTCTTTTTCTTTTAATCCAATCATAAACATTCTGTAGAATTTCATGGATTTACTTCCCTCACACACACCCCTTATATCTCCATCTAGTTTTGTTCCCCTGTTTCTTCTCTTTACAGTATATTTAGATTTGTCTCTCATTCTCTTGCACCCTGTTTCTTTGTTTCTTTCTTGCTGTTTCTGCTGAAAGAAAGGAGTATGCATGAACTGTATTTCTATGATGATTGTTTCATAGATGTTTTTGAGACTGGATGGTATATGAGGATTGTGGATCAACTGAAACATCTTATTTATACACAACTGGTTTTAATTAGTAGTTATTACTCTCTGTTGCTGTTCTGGTCTTCCCATTATAGGGATTATAACTTCTCATGAAGTATATATCCATACATACACAATTATGTCACATGGATATGTAGGCACCTGGATGCCTACTCTAAATAGTTTCCAACTGGAGTAGGCATCTTATATAGGAAAGCTGGGATCAGACAACATTGTTAAGATCTTTTACTCTTCCTTTGGAGGGTCCATCTTAAAATTTGGAGTCATATATGATAAGATGCTGGTTAGCTACATAGAGTAGCATAGGAAAAATCTTCCAGTTAGTAAGCTTCTGCATATCTTTGGCATTACATTGAATGATTGCATTTATGTATTATTCAATCATATATAAAATATATGTTTTGCCATAAGGAACGATTTAGAAACATGGTGGCTAGAACTTGTTTTCCATTTATACAAGAACATTTTGGTAACTGAAGGTCAAATAAGACTTGATGTCAAAGACCTATGATCCGTTTCTCATTTCTTAGGTATTAGCAGATTACAATGATGGAAGAAAATCCGAGATCCAGATCAGGGACCTTGTAGCAAGAACTTAAGCAGTGCCACCAGTACCACCAGTGCCTCCAGCTTTTTGTATGCTGGGTTCAGCCATCCCCAACTTATTGTTCCCAGCTGTGTTTAACAACAGCTTACATCATCCTCAGATAACAAGGACCAAGCTTCCTGGACTGATGTGATTTGCAGATAATCACATCGGGAAGCTATTCGGTATCACTTTAGCTTAATTTCTGCAACAAGTGAAACTGGATTCTATAATATGTATTTATTTTTCTGCGGCCACATTATTTTCCTAATATGTTCTCCATAATTAAGTCATGGGAAGGAACCAAATGTAATCAATTATTGCTTAAACTTCAGCATTAAAACAGAGTTATCAACTAAACTGATATGCTTCTGCTCCTTCATTCAGATCAGAAATCGGTGGACAACTGCTCCTTATGTCATGACACAGGGCAACTTGGACAGGAAATTAGCAAATTGCAAAAGGAGCTAGAGGAGATTCAGAAGAAGCTCTTAGCCCAGGATGTATTACTTGATCGAGCTGGACAAGCCCACCAGCAGCTTTCATCTTCCAGCAGCAAGATCACTGATGAAGTGGATAGATGTTTCTTTGCTGTTCAGCAGGTCAACCAGAGTTTGAGCCTCTTTCTGGACCAAGTGATGGGCTGGCAGGCTGCCACTTCTCAGCTAGGCAGCTCACTCAAGGAGCTAACTCAAGAACACTTTGATGTTGAAACTGCTGTGCAGCAGATAAACTTTACCAGTAGGCAGACCTCAGACTGGGTCCAGATCATCCAAAGAAAGACAAATGAGGAGACCCTGACACTACAGAAGATTGTGACTGAGTGGCAGAACTACACCCGGCTGTTTGGCACCGTGAAGACCACCTTTTCCAAAACAGCCGATCTGATCAAGAATATTCAAACTAATTTAGGTATTGCCACACAAAGGATCAGCCAGAATTCAGAGAGTATGCATGACTTCATTCTCCAAGTAACAAGTTTACAGTTGCAGCTGGACAACATCTCCTCCTTCTTGGATGACCATGAGGAAAACATGCATGACTTTCAATACCATACCCAGTACATGCAAAATAGGACAGCTGAGCACTTTCAGACCTTAGAGGGCCGCATGACATCCCATGAGATTGAGATCAGCACAATCTTTACCAACATCAATGCCACTGATAGCCATGTTCACAGCATGCTCAAGTACCTGGATGATGTGCGACTGTCTTGCACACTGGGCTTCCACACACATGCTGACGAGCTTTACTACCTGAACAAATCAGTCAGCCTCATGATAAGCACCACCGATCTTCTGCGGGAGCGTTTTAGCCTGCTCAGTGCCCAATTAAACTTTAACGTTCGCAACCTTTCCATGGTCGTGGAAGAGATGAAAGCTGTTGACATCCGACATGGGGAGGTCCTGAAGAACATCACCATCATACAAGGTAAACAAATGGCAGTATTGGGTTTCCAGGTGAATATCTCCCAAATAAAAGAATCCTAATGTTGATTCACTTAGACTTAGACACTGCTGCACAGTGCTTTATGGTGGAATAGTCACCACTTCCTTTTAGAAATGAATATGAGAGAGAGAAAGAGAAAATCACCATTCCATTATCTTCCAGCCTAGTGGTTTTCCTCCCTCTGAAGGCTGACCTGATAAGCCCAGGTAGTCAGGTGTGCCTGGATTTTGACAAATAATCTTGATTCCCTCCATGCTGCTCCAGAGGCTCATTGGTCACCTGTACAGAATAGAGAGGTCCATTGTTTACTTCTATTTGCTGTACTTTTTTAGCTAGTTCATTAGGTTATATCCTAGCATATTTAAAGAAAAGCCTCTTGATATAAGTTTCTTTAAATCTATGTGAAAATTCTGGCTTTGTCAGTTTCTGGCCACTTTTTTAAAAAAGGCACCACAAACTGTCTCATCAAAGCAGGAGGCCAAGAGGCATTTATTTGTAGTTCTAGGTTCTCCAACTTAGAATTAAAATTAACTTAGATGCATTATCACAGCAGTAAGAGTATACTCTTGCTTGAGCCATTGTAATGTAAGACACAATTATATCAGGAAGTTAATGCATCTTCATGTGGCTGATTGTCCATCAGTTCTACTGTAAGTCTTGATTTCTTTGGCTAGAGATTTTCTTCCCAGTTTCAGGTATATGCCAGCTGAGATAGGCATTGAGGTTCCTCCTTCTGTCACCAAACTGATTTCTGTAAGATATCAAGCCTCTAACTTTATAGGAATTAAAAGATACCTGCAGGCAGTAGAAAGTTGCAAAAAATTTCTATTTTAGGGTAAAGATAATTGAGGGAGGAATATTTTGGCAAAAAACCTAAGGGCAAAACATTGAAATGTTACAGTCAACAAGGACATTTGCCGTTTCACTGCAAATGAAGCAGAGAATGCATTGACAAGCAAGGTATTAGCCAGACAAATCATACTACCAAAGCAATTGCTGGAAATATTCACAGCAATGTCATAAATTTGGAGGACATCTGTAAATTCAGTATGTAACTTGCTGCTGGGATCCAGAAAATGTCTGCATAGAATTGAGACTCAGAACCCACTCATTGCCTGGATGAAAGAAGCTAAATAAGGTGTCTCTTAGATGAACGGGCAACTCTGTTATAAAACCTATGGCCTCCTTTTTGGAAACAGCTGTCAGTCTACCTCCTGCCTGTCCAATGCATCACCTGGGGTGGAAGAAAACAAGAATCTGAATTTTGGAAAGGTGCTTCACATATGAGCAACTGAAGCTAGGCAGCAGAAACTGTAGCTGCAGCAAGCAAGGAAACTTTGTCACTAGCTGAACATCCCTTGAGATTTACAATACCAAAATTGAGTATCAAATTATCATATAATAATGGGAGTGAGTGTCCTTCTCTCTCTCTTTCTATATTAGAAGAAAGATCTGCTTTTAACTTAAAACATCAATTTTAGAAAGGAAAACAATCTTACTACCCTAATTATTAAAAAAAAATCTATCTCCAGTGGATAATACACAGCTGTTACAACCCCGTGACTTTCAGAGGGGAAAAACCTGCTTAAAATTACCCTAGCCTTTTGCCCTCCACTCCCCAAAAGCTATAAGAACTACCTAAACATTTTCAGCATGCAGGTGTTTTGCCTCTCTGCAGTTTTCCACATTTTGATACTTTTGGATGCTTTGAGCTTACCTCTCGTTATTTGCAAGGAATACAGCTGTTGTTTATACTACTAATGTTACTTTTACTGGTTTGCCCCAGAATTTCAAAATTTTGTTCAATCCTGTTGCATTTTAGGGACATTTTTCTGCAGCTATGCTGGGGAACTTCAGTTAGAAACACTTTCTGAATCTTAAAATGCATTTGGAATAAATTACATTAATATCAAAATCCTCACTTTTCAGAATATTATAATATTTATATTTTGGACATATGTAGACACAAGTATTATAACCTACAAAACTGCATATACAAGAAAAAGTACAGAACTGTTTTAGAGGGAAATGAATACAAAATATGTACTTTAAGAAGAAAGTGCACAAAATGCATATGACAAATTGTTATAATTATTACATTTGCAAACTGGGAAAAAACATGCCAGAACAAACATCACAAAAATGAGAAAGCAAGCAAATCCAAAATGCCTTAGTGCACTCGATATGCCTTGGGCCTAACTCAAGCTATTTTGTGTCTCAGGCAGGATGAAGTAATGGTGCCTTCACAAAAATAGAGCAGTCCAAAATATGACCTGAAGTTACAGAGGATTATAGGATGACAGAAGGGTTTATGTGAGCCCACCCAACGCACCACTTCTGTCCATTGCTCATTCCTTAAGCAAGCTCTTAAGCTGCTGTCTGTCAGCCTGGAAGCCATTTTTCTTTGAGGCTTCTGGGCTGCCACATTTCAGTGCCTGGGAACTTGGGAGGGGGACTTCAAGGAGTGGTGGAAAAATTAGCCACAACAACATTCTTTCTCAGAGAGTCAAGGACATGTTACTCTGCACCTAGAGGGGAGTGACTGGGGATAGAACAATTGGAACAAAGTAATGATTGGACCATATGATGAACTATTGGGTGCAGAGGTTGGATTTTGGATTCTCTTTGGCCTAAGGAAAACTTGGAAATCTCAGATTCGGGTTTTCCTCAGATGTCCCAATATGACATCTCTAATAAAATAGATCTTTGAGAAGATGACAGCCTCTGAGTTTTTTAATTTGGAGGTTGTTATTGGAACGCTGACACTCTCCCAATGGTGCTTTTGCAAAAGGCAACTGGACTTTCTTTTTCCTTGAAGACCTTTCACTTCTAATCCAAGAAGTTTCTTCAATTCTTAACCTGCTCTTCTAATCAATTCATGCCCATTTCATCATGTCAGCAATTATGCCAGGCACTACTCAGTCCATCAAGGGCTGTACTCCAAAACATTGTCCCCAAAACTCCAAAAGGTTTGGGGGAGTTGAGAAAGTTTTAAGGGATGAAATGGGCACCCTTCAACCAGGTTTAAACCCTAGTTGTTTTATTCTTAAAATTCCTCAAAAATCCAACACCCCAAAAAAGGGATAAATATTTACCTTGCCCACTGTTGGGGGATTTGGATCCATAAAGGGGTACTGGCAGGCTATATGGGGCGCACAGTCTGTGCTTGTGGCACCATGGGCTATAGTATCCTTAGGATCCTTAGGATCATCAAGGGAGATTGCTTTTGGTGTCATCTACAGATTACCATTGAATCAGAAGATACCATTTTTCAGTTATTATGCTTATTTCCTGGGCTTTATCCATAATTATTTTACTGAAATGATTGTATGACGTGTAATAGTTTTATTTTGCATACTATTTAGGGATGATTATAATAATAAACGATGTAAACATTTTTTTTAAAAAAAATCTGATATTGCTGCCTATTCCTTTAGTTTTTCCCTGCCTCTTCTCTTTCTCTAGGTGTTCCTGGCCCTCCTGGCCCCAGAGGATTCAGAGGAGAGCTTGGCATTAAAGGGCCACCTGGAAGCAGAGGAGTAAAGGGTGACATGGGGAGTCTGGGACCTCCTGGGCCACAAGGGTCCTTGGGCCCTCCTGGACCTTCTGGACCTCAAGGCGAGAGAGGCGCTGTGGGCACAAAAGGCCCCACTGGAATCAAAGGAAGCAAGGGTAGCTTTGGACAAGGGGGTTCCAAGGGGCGGGCAGGCCCCAAAGGGGACCCTGGATCTCCAGGTCCTGATGGAGCCATTGGTCCACCTGGCCCGCCTGGCCCATCTGGGAAACCAGGTATCCCAGGCAAACCTGGGGTCCCTGGTCCTATAGGGCTGATGGGCCAAAAGGGGCGTCCTGGATTACGAGGTGTGCGTGGATTTCCGGGGCCCCCAGGACCTCCAGGATTGTAAATTCTCCCTTTTTTCTCCCCCCTCAAAAGTTTTAATGTTTGCTGCAGACACCTGTCTCCCCAGGAAGGCAAAAAGATAACGAGGAATGGATGGTGTCATTTATTCTGCACTGTCAAATTCCATTCTAGCAGCTTAGGGGTAAGCTTGAAAAAGGGCTTCAAGCCACTGAATTTCCTTAATTTTGGGAACTTCAAAGGCAAAGACTTGCAGCTGCAAAGTAAGTAGGAGGAGCAATCACTGGCAATCAGAATACATGGTTTGCATGTAAATGGCCCTAAATCCAGTCTCTAACATCTCCATAGAGGGCTGAAGCTCTAGACAGATATTGCCACTTAATAAAGCCCAGAGTCACTTGGTTCAGTAGGTGGCTATAGAAATTGAATAAATGAATAAATAAAAATTAGCCATGCTAAATGGATAAATGGGCTGACTCAATCAATAGCAACTTCATATCTTCATGTTACACAGTTGCCATGCTTTTTGTATATATGGGTGTGTACATATGCAAGTGTGTTCATATGAGATATTGGCTCATATGCTTGTGCATTCATTCCATAGTGCAACTAGATTGTGTCACTGATCTCTTCATCTGTAACTCTCTTACACATGTATGGTATAACTGCTACACATATACATCCAAAACAATAAAAAAAATAATATAAAGATGAAATGAAATTGCTTGTCTTCTTTGTATGTGATGGAGCAGAGACTTGTAAAGCTTTGCCCATTCCAATGTCTGTATTTCTTTGGGTGGTATATTCTTTCTTCCCAACAATCAGTTGGACAATCTGCTATTTTTCTTATGATAGAAATAGAGTATACCAGAGATCATCTGTCACTGAACATTGGACAGCATACAGGTTTAAACAATTAGTAGTAGAAATACCAGTAGTAGTAGTAATCTACATTTTGATTCACAGTCAAAGACTGGTAGAAGTTTAATAACTGAAATCCTAACCAAGGAATGAAAAATTATTACATAACAGGTGAAGATATAGGGGTAGGGTGTTTTGTTGTTGTTATGGTTGGTTGCATAGTCAGCCAGATGTTTAGACTGGACTTGGCACTTTTATCCACCTATCTTTACAAGATTATCTGATTAAGTCTTTCCGGTCTTTCTCAACCTTGACCACTTTAAGATGTGTGGATTTCAGGGCTGGCTGGAGAATTCTGGGAGCTGAAAGCCATATATCTTAAGGTTGTGAAGGTTGAGAGACAGTGTTCTAGATAATCTCATCATTTTACGGGATTATATGGATTTTACTGAATGTGGCAGCAAAAGTGCTGACAGACGCCTGAGTTTATAGCATCTTCAAAAGTTCCCACTTTTTTCCTAAGGCCGGTTCAGAATGCTGCCTTTCATCTTTAAAATTCTGGTGGTTTTAGATTGAGCTGGCTAAAGAACCCCTGCTTCCCATACCAATTTACTTCCCCCCTTAGGATGCTCAACTGAGTCTTGCTCTGCATCTGCATAATCAAAAGCAATCCTATCTTGGCAAGTCATTGGCTTAGATTTCTGCATCTTCTATATTTTTCTACTGCTGTTATTTCTATCTTACTCCAAGGTTTTTTGTTTTTGCTTTTTTGTTTTTATCTTAAACTTGTTCTGTTTTCCTGTTTCACATACCATTGTGCACCTATGTAACACTTACAGTCCTTATTATCTGGACCAAAGAAATGGAATCAGGCTACTGTAATGACCTATCTACCCCAGTTTGCTCTGTCACACAGTGACCAACCAGTTCAACCACTTTACAGGCATGTACAGGAGAGCAATATGCTTTGCCCACTATTACTTTCCAGCAAGTGAAAGCTTTCTCTGCAGGTGAAAACACTGGATCGAACATAGCTCATCAGGCTCTCTGTAGTTTATGGATGTCAAACTTGCCACGTCACATTGCTATCAACATCGTTGTTTCATGACGTTTTTCCCATTCACAGAGCTGGGGTGGGCATGTGGCCTGCGCGTGACGCATCCAGCCCACAGGCCGCCAGTTTGACACCCCTGCAGTGCAGTTGCTTTCCCCCACTTTCAATTATTTAAAATCTTAGCCATTGAAATTTTCCAATCCGTGTCTAATCTGCTGTTTTGAGACAGAAAAGCAAATTCTTTAGCCGAGATAAAATCAAGAAAATCAGGGGCCTCCTTGGGGTGCCGTCGGTCAGGCATTGTCAGCTGGTGGTCCCCAGGGCTAGGGCCTTCTCTGTGGGAGCACCTGCCCTTTGGAATCAGCTCCCTGTGGATCTCCGTTTGGCCCCTGACCTCCGCTCCTTCCACCGGGACCTGAAGACTTGGTTGTTTCAACAGGCCGGCCTGGAATGACCCGGGGGGGGGGGGTTGGGGTGTTATTTTTAACTGTATTCGGCTTGTTTATTTGTTTAATTCTTTTTTATTGTAAATTTTTCTCTGTTTTAATGCAGCCCTGAGTCCTTAGGGAGTAGGGCATACAAGTCGAATAAATAATAATAAGAAGAACCAGGAGGAAAACCTCTGGAAATGCTTTCGCAATGCCACATATTTAAACAATCATATAATCAAGCCAAAAAAATGACAATGATTGGGTGAGTGCCTGGGAGCGACCTGATGAAAATTGACTCTGATTTCCCTAAATTCCAGCAATGAGCTTCATGGGAGGGAGGGGGGAGCAATAAGTATGTCATTCATAACGATGTGAATGATTTCACAATGACGGCATATGGTTTATTTATTTAGCATTTTTTCAATTCTTAAGGGACGTGTTAGGATTTATGGGCAAAAGTTGTAATGCAGTTTTGATTGGTCTTTCTGAAAGCAATCCACTTCTTTGAGCGGAGGAGGCTGGGTGGGTAGCAGAGGAACTGGCTCTTTCTCCGCTGCCTTGTTTTACTCAAAAGCACATCTCGCATTAAGTTTTACATCCTCCCTTTCATTTACAAACAGAAAATCGATAACCTGTTGAGAACCACATGTAGTTTGGCTCTTATTCTACCTCCAAAGTTAATTAGGACAGCTTTTTAAAAGCAAATCCTTATTATCCAGGGTTTTGGTCTGGAGGAGTGGGATTGGAGGAAAGTTAGAACCTAATTCTATTAGGTAGCACAGTGGTTAGAATGCAGTACTGCAGGCTGCTTCTGCTCACTGCCGGCTGACTGCCATTTGGCAGTTCGAATCTCACCAGGCTCAAGGTTGACTCAGCCTTCCATCCTTCCGAGGTCGGTAAAATGAGGACCCAGATTGTTGGGAGCAATATGCTGACTCTGTAAACCACTTAGGTAGGGCTGTAAAGCACTGTCATGCCCCTGTCAGAGTCTGAATCTGAGGAGGAAGATGAACAGCTGACAGGGAGTGGGAGTGTAGCTCCGTTGGCTGTGGAGAAAACTGGGGAAGGGCAAAGTCCAGCTGGGCAGAGCAGGGAAGAGGTAGAACAAGGGAGAGGGAGTTCAGAGGAAGACTCAGGCCCACCCCCTCTTCATCCTAGGGCACGCAGGGAGGAACAGAGAAGAGAGCAACGTGGGTTGCATGGCTTACAGGAGGAAAGGGTTGATTCTTCATTAGGCACACCTGGGAAGAGAGTTTAAAAGAGATGCAAGCTGAGTGCAGCATCTGCTGGAACAAACGTGAGTTTATCTTGTGTTGACTTTGGTTATCTGCGTTCCTGGCATCCTCCCAACTGGGTTGAATTACAGCCATTCCTTCATGTCTGGAATTACTTCTCTTGCCCTGTCAAACTAATTACCTCAACTTGCCTTGATTGGACTTACAGTTTTTGTTGACAACGTTTTGGACTT
This sequence comes from Naja naja, assembly GCA_009733165.1. Lineage (NCBI taxonomy): Eukaryota > Metazoa > Chordata > Lepidosauria > Squamata > Elapidae > Naja > Naja naja. The sequence continues at coordinate 28,251,221 of CM019148.1, read as the reverse complement.
CAATCTCTGCAGCCAAAGGCTGTTCCTGGGAGAGCTTTTCTCCAGACCAGAGGGGGGACATTGGGGGCAAAGTTGGAGCTAATAAAGGGACTCCTGCTTATTATTTGACTGTATTGCCTTTGTGCCATGCCCTGGGTCATCACAAGCACTGTGAAGTGGCATATAAGTCTAAATGCTATGACAATGCTATGCTATTAGATCAGTCCTGCAATTGTGACATATCTCAAATTTTACTGGAGCATCTAAATATAGCTGAACGAAACAAAAACCCTATTTTCCTTCTGTGGTCAAATCACACATAAGCTGCTGACTCTCATTTGCTGAGCCTTCCTTAAATCCATCAGACATTTGCTGATCAACTAGCTCAGTTTGCTTGTTAGCACAAGCTTTTTAAATCACAAGGGGGGCGGAATTATCCTTGCCTAAGCATTAAATAAAGTATTTTGTTTTTATTCTCCAAAATGCTGTTTCAGACATCTAGCTAGCTCTTTTGTCAAGACTGTATTCATTTCATACATTGCAAATAGCAAACCTCAACAATGCAAAAAGCAAAGTGAAAATGAGGTAAATGTATTGGTCTTTAAAGGAAGAGGAAAGCAATAAGTGAAACAACAGCCAAAAAAAAGCCACTCTAGTCTGTATTTCCTGAATCTAGGAGTTTATGTGCTGTATATGTTAGCCTATATATATATGCTGCTGGTGTTAGCCTATAAAGTCCTTCATGGCCAGGGTCCAGGGTATTTGCAGGAGCGCCTCCTACCGCCATCAAGTTCCAATCACCCAGTGCACTCCCACCGGCAGGGCCTCCTTGGGGTGCCGTCAACCAGACAATGTCGGTTGGCGGTCCCCTGGGGGAGGGCCTTCTCTGTGGGGGCACCCACCCTGTGGAACCAGCTGCCCCTGGAGTTGGCTGGCTCCCGACCTTCATTCCTTCTGCCGCGATCTAAAGACCTGGCAGTTTTAACAGGCCGGCCTGGATTGAGGTTGGTTGGGTTTTTTTAATTAATTAGGTTTTATTGTATTTTAGGGATTTATTTGGATGGCTTTTATATTTTAATGCCTTGTATTTATGTTCTGTATTTCGATTCTTCCTGTGAGCCGCTCCGAGTCCCCCCGGGGATGGGGCTGCATACAAATCCAAATAGATAGATAATAAATAAATAAATAAATAAATAAATGTGAGGGGAAAAGGCAAGATAGCAGGTGTAACTGGTTGAATTTCTGCCTTTGTTTGATGTGCATCACAGGCCACCTTTGATCACACTGCGGTGCCTTCATCTCAACCTTTTTTTACCATCACCATCTCACCTCCTGAAGATGCCCAGTCTGACACTGCTGGACTTGATGAGATCAGAAGTGCCAAAAGTTTTAAAACTTTTTTTTTAAGTTTCTAAATTTCTGAGCCAATCCTTCTCCACCTGTTGCCCTTCCAAATTAAGCAGTACATATGTTAGCTCAAATTCTCTGTGACTCGTGGTTCCATGTTAGAAGTATGTTGGTATAAATGATTGGAGTTGTAGCATGTACTATGTTATCCTAGCCTATCTTTAACAAAAGATGACCAGTGTATCCTGTACTTAAACAGGGCCAGACAACACATAATCTGCCCATCACATTCAATCTTCTCCAAGATTACAAGAACTTTGTAATCCAAATCCAAGATTTGCTTTTCAGATCTTCCCTCCAAGCCTCCTAAAATAAAAATAAAAATGAAGGTTTTATATCCATTTCCCCCAGTGTGGATTACTGTTAATTACAATATAATCTTACAGATATCCATCATTGCTTTTATCATTTATTTATTATTATTTTATTAATTCGAGTTATATGCCGCCCCATCTCCAAAAGGACTCGGGGTGGCTCACAGCTAAAAAATACAACAATAAATAAATTACCTAAAAACATATTAAATAGTTAAAGCCAAATTAAAAATTAAAAACCCCACAGTTAAAACAATCCAGCCCCCAGAGGATCAGCACAGCCCGGACTGTAAAAAGAGCCAGGTCTTCAAATCGTGGCGGAAGGTGCAGAGATTGGGGGCCAACCGGAGCTGCAGCGGAAGAGGATTCCACAAAATGGGAGCCGCCACAGAGTAGGCCCTCCCGGTGCGCCAAGTGACATTGAGTCGGGACGGCACCCGAGGAGACCCGTCTGTCGCCCATACAGGGTGGTTGGTATTTGATGCTGGGAGGAGTCGTTCTCGTAAATAGCCTGGACCCATGCCATGTAGGACTTTCAATGTTAACACCAAAACCTTGAATCTCTTTTGAGTAAAAACAAAGTTATCAGAAAGGAATTTCCTTCTCATATACTTCCTGGAATATCCCTTATCTACTTTCTCTCCAAAAATAATCTTGAGGGGAAAATGGCTAATTAAACTCACATGCATGCATATGCACATGCCATTATCAAATCAGATGTCTTGAAAGAAAAATATCTGAATAAAAAATTGCTGTAATTGAATCGCTGAGGTAAAATCATAATGTTGGAAAAAGCCATTTAGGTCATCAGGTCTGGTCCCTGTTCCATATTAAAGCTGCTTAAGAACTACTTGGACACATCTGGTGAAGGAGAGCCAATCTCCTGCTGGCTGATTTTGTTATTGAACAATTCTTGCAGTGAAGAATGTATTTATTCTAATATTCATTCAGAATCTGATTTCCTGCAGCAAATACCCATTATTCTTTGTCTTGTACTCTGAAATCATAGAAAAGAGAGCTTTGGTGACATCTTTTGGGGGTCTAACTATGTTGCTTCTGTCCTCTCAAAGTTAAATTTGCCTACCTCCTTCTCCATCTCTACACAGGACTTTCTGGTATCCAGATTTCATGAGAGGTTCCCAGAATTTAGGATTCCATCCTTGTTAGTGCAAGAATATGGCTATTGCTGATCACCAAAAGTAGGAAGTAGGATGCTACTGAAGTACTAATAATACTTTTGAACCCACAAGAAAACAAAGAAAATGAAGTTGGAGGGATTTGTTAGCTATTAGAGTCTTGGGGCCTATCCTTACTTTGTCACATTTATGATGTTGCCTTCATCCCAAACTTACTTTATCCCTAATGGGTGAAGGTTAAGTCATTCTTTTCTATAATAACATTAAAATAGCATTTCCACCCTTGTTCCAATTTTCTAAGCAACCTCAAGATATGTAAAACCTATTAGGCTACATCACACACACACCCCACTTATCTCAAAGGGAAGCCAGGGAATTACAATCACTTGAAAAAGAGGCAACAAGAAGAACCATTTTCTATAGCTGTGTCTTGATTATTGTCAATTTGCAGGGAAATTGAAGAAATTCCAGTAACACTGAGACAAAGACAAGGCTTATTGGGATGTATTTGTTGCACTTCCCACCTAGTATAAAACATCCATGGGTACACAATGTCTTCTTATTCTCATCAGCATTAAATTCTTTGGCACCATCCTAGTGAGAATGGTCTCTTCCTTGAACAGAACCACAACATGTTTCCTGAAAATGTATTTGGCAAGATTTCGAAGCAGGTCATTTTTTGGATAGGAGCATACAAGCTCTCCATCCTTCACTGCTGGAGGCCCCTGAGATGTAATCGCTGCCTTGCAAAACTATCCCAAAATATTTGCCACCCACTCCGGCCTGCTGGGCCAGAGAGACGCCATGAGCACCGAGGTCTGCTCACAGGGTGGAATTAAAACAAAGCATCTCCTCCCCCTTTCTCCAAACATACACAAACCCTGCTGCACTTCCAGATAAAACACTGTGGAAAATAGCTAGGGTGCCGACTGCTTTCAAATCAAATTAATGGTTGAATAAAACCACAAATCCCCTGGGATCTGAAAAAGACTGATCAGGCAAGGAGGAGTGGGTGTATTGTTTGCCTTCCACTCTCTGCAATAGATCAACCAGCCTCACATAAAAGGAGCTTTCCCAAGGCAGAATAGCAAGACTTCATAAAGGAGCCAGGAACATCAGTGGGCTTCCCAACCCAAGCTCTACAGCTTTTAACTAGGGAAACAGCCACATGACCATAAGTAAAAGCTGAGAAGGGGAAAAGAAAAACTCTATCTAGCTGTAAAAATGCACATTCCTTGTAAGTTTGGAAGTTATTTTATTTATTTCATGTATATGGCTGCCCAACTCACTCTTAATGACTCTGGGCAACTTACATGGATAAAACCCTAGTACAAAAAGGCAATAACAACCATCACCACCCCAGCAACAACAATCAGACAAGCCACTTGATGGGATCCATATAACTCTGGGGTACCCAGACTGTTGGTAGAACTATGTCTTCAGGGCTTTGCCAAAAAGTGTCAGAATGGGAGCCAATCTTATCTCTGCATGGATGATGCTCCACGGGGAGGGTTCCACCACAGGAAAGGTCTTGCTTGTGGTCCTGTTAGATGGACCTCCTTAGAAATGGGGATGCATAACATTCCCTGCTTTCTCACTCTGGTAGGTCAGGTAGATGTGACTGGGAAAAGACAGACCTTCAAATAACCTGGTCCCAACCCATGAAGTGAACCCAGTAGCAAATTTGCAGTCAATGCAGCTCCTGCAGGAGGGGTTAGCATGTGTGGAAATCTAAGCTGATACAAAACCATGTGGGCTACCGCATTTTGAACCAATTGAAGCTTCCGGATACTTTTCAAGGGCAATCCCATGTAGAGAGCATTGCAATTAACTGCTCAAATGACTGGTAACTGCCCAGGATTCAGTTTTCAGTAATAATAACAAAGATTCTGGTGTTTATTATAAGCCTAGAAGTACAGAAACTCAATTGTTGGGTAGATTAATCAAGACTTTGAATGTTATGGGAAACAACTCATACTGGATGTAGCTCACTTTCTTTCCCCATTCTGCCCCTCCTCCAGCCTAGGATACCAGGAAAAATTCATCTTTCTGCATTAAGTCTGATCAACACATGTCCACACCCTGAAATGTTGAGCCTGTTACACAGACTGTGGTTGACTATTGTTTTACGTAAATAGTAGCTCTGGGGATTTCTTTCTGCTTTCCTACATTGCCTCCCACACAAGCACAGTATAATTTCACAGCCTGAAATCCTTCACTGTACCAGTATTAAAGGAATACAGGTAGTCCACGACTTACCACAATTGAGCCCAAAATTTAAGTGAGTTAAGTGAGGCATTTATTAAATGAGTTTTTCCCCATTTTATGACATGTCTTGCCACAGCTGTTAAGTTTATCACTGCAGTTGTTAAGTTAGTAATTGAATCTGGCTTCCCCACTGACTTTGCTAGTCAGAAGATCACAAAAGGTGATCCCATGATCCCGGGGCCCAGTAACCATCATAAATATGAACAAGTTGCCAAGCATCTGAATTTTGAATGTGTGACTATGGGGATGCTGCAAAAGTTGTAACTGTGAAAAATGGCCATAAGTAACTTTTTTCAGTGCTGTTTTAACATTGGTCATTAAATGAACTGTTGTAAGTCAAGGGCTACCTGCACTTTGTCTCTTATTCTGACACTGTTTATGGACAACCGCAACTTGGCATGTCAAATTTGTTAGGCTTTGACATCTGTTGCCTTGGAGGATAGTTGGATGGTTTGGAAAAGGGAGAATTAAGCAACTGGACCAGCAAATTGTGCCAATGTACTTCTCGGTTGACTCAGAGATCATTAGAGAGTACTGTTACCGTGTTTCCCCGAAAATAAGACCTACCCCGAAAGTAAGACCTAGCACTATTTTCTAAACCTGCCCTAATATAAGACCTACCCCGAAAGACCTAGTGTAAATCTCCAGTTCCAGGAAGACTTTTCAGGGAGCAACCGTGCACCTGCGAAACACACCCCCTACACACTGACACCCACTATTTGGCACCATAAATATATAAGACCTACCCCGAAAATAAAACCTAGTGTGTTTTTGGGAGCCAAAAAAAATATAAGACAGTGTCTTATTTTCGGGGAAACACGGTAGTTATCTCCATGAGGAGAAATGAGTGCAGCCAGGAAAGCGTGAGTAGAGAGACAATGAATAATACACTTGACACGAGGAGTATACTGAATACAGGAAACGGTTTTACTATTTAGCAAAGTCCAAAAACAGTCCAAGTCATACATGAAGCAAGTCAGTCAGTTTCTTAATGCTATTCCAAATATCAATATGTCCTTGTCCTTACCAATCAGCAGGCACAGTTCGTAGTTTGTCAAAACAGTAGCAAACTCACATCCAATAGTCGAAGTCAAAACACGGAGAACCATAAACAGTAGGCAATCAACACAGAGATAGAGCAGAGAGTGAGAACCAGGTTTCTGGCTCCATCTTATGGCTGGTTGCTGTAGCCACAGCCAATCACATTCCGGCTACTCTTAAAGTGACATACACTTTCAATCCTGGCTTATATATTACAAACCCAAACGTTAGTTTTACTAACAAGCACTTTGGCTCAACAATGGAAAAAGCCTGCCTTGGGCCAACTGCTGGCTTTGGCAGCCCTAGTAGATCCTTCATAGGGGAAGATAGCTTGCATATAATCTGGATTAAGAGCAGAGGGGAACATGTCATCCACAGCAATGTCAGTGAAGAAACGATGGAAATTGCATCATTTTAATTCCTTTACATAATTTGTACAATAATATCATGATGGAAATGAGAGAAATACTTCCTCTGCCTCATCTTATAAACTTGAGTGATGACTTTATTATGCAACTGATAGTCTATGGAGATTCTCAGTCATCCAGGTCATGGTTGTCCCAAAGGTGGTTTTTTCTGGAAGCAATTGGATTTCCTGGTTTTTTCCTTTTCATTTCGCTTCTCATCCAAGAAGCTTTTTCAGCTCTGACTGGATGGTGGGGAAATGGAAGGATTTATATTCCTTGGAAAGACAAATGACCAGTTTTCTGCATGGAATATAAATCCTTTCATCCCCCACTATCCTGTTAGAGCTGAAGAAGGTTATTGGATGAGAAGTGAAACATCTTCAAAGAAAAAACAAGTTCAGTTGCCTCCTGAATAAGGCAAGTAGACATCACTAGGTCTAATCCTGCTTTTTAGTTTCTTTTCGTGTGTGTGTGTGTGCGTGCGCACGCGCGCATGGCTCAGTATGCTGTGTGTACCCAGCCCCGTTGATTAATTTTACGTTTGTCCTGCAAACCCTGCAAACCCTGGATTTATCCAGGGTAATTATGATGAATGCAAACTGCATCTGAAAACTAATTAAAGGAAACTGTCCTAGAAGCTCTCATATCATGTTTTTTGCTGGACATTCATAATCCAATCCAAGTTTACATTCTCAAAAAGCCAATTCTGCTAGTTTTACAGCAGCCACATCTGCCGATGTCATAAAGTCTTGTTTTTTTTTCTTTTTCCAGCTCTTTTAAATGTGCTGCCTAACCACAGGAACACTCTGTTTTTATTGATTGGTTAGTCACTCTGGGTGCCTCTCCAGCTGAAGAGCAAGGTATAAACATAATAAATAACTGTTTGAAGATCTTGGGCTAATCAATTTCCAGGAAAACATGTCCTTCTTTTGTCTGCTGCCAGATTTTTCTGACTCGTATCTAATTATATATTCACCATAACCCACCATAACCCTCTCAGACAGCTGCTTATCTGACCTTACATTCTAGACCTTTATTAACAAATTGAAAGCAAACAAATCTTTGGATGCAGAGAAAGCCAGTCCAAGATTACTTGAAGAACTCTCATATGAAATTGCAGATCTTACAAATAATATAAAAAGGACCAGCTCTACAAAATAAACTCCTGTGTCAGAAGACAGGTAAGAATAATGAAATATGTCAACTTTTGAAAAAGAAACTAGGAGAGATTCTTGAACTTGCAATAAGGTAAATTTGTGAAAGCAATGAAAGATAAAAGCAGCAAGGGTTGGGTACAACAGAAATAGCAAACATTTCATAACTTTTCATGGATTCAATAGATGACATATTTTAAAAGGACAATCTTGGCTGAAGATCCAGCATAGCTTCTGCAAGTGCTTCTTTAGATATCTATGGTGATTCTCAGTTATCATGGTTGTCCCAAAGGTGCTTTTCTTCAGGTGACCCTGAGGGAGCAGATAAATCTTCAAGTGGCCTCAACAACTCTCAGAAAGAGTGCTAATGACCAGATGACTGCAAGACATATAAATCCTTCCCTCGTCCACCATTCAGTCAGAACTGAAGAAGCCTCTTGGATCAGAAGCAGAACATCTTCAAGAAAAAACAAAATCCAGTTGTCTTTTGGGAAAAAAAGCACCTATGTTTCTTTAGATACATTTATGTGAATTTATGTAAGCTTTCTGCCTTTTCCCATCTCTGTGCCTTTTATTATTTCTTTTCTACACTAATTCCTTCCTATCCTGGAACAATTATAATAACAGAAAAATATCAGAAGAATGAGAAAAACAGAAAAATGTGGGGAAACAATAGACTTTTTCTGCTAACAGAATTTATGAAAAGGCAGAATAAATATTCAGCAAAGCATAAGGCATGTTCCACCACTCTGGACTGAACACAAGAAGAAACCAACAGATGAGTGAAGCTTGCCAAGGGATGGCACAAGGCTTCCTCAATGATCAATCGTGTGACAATGAACAATTCACAGGGTGGATTATCCTGATAATTCCATTCTCATCCTGTTGTAAGTCTCTTGCCTTCTTAAAGAGGCCCCAAGGTATGTATACCAATAATCCAGGCTTTGGCTGATGCTCCAGTTTTGAGGAATATTTTGTTCTCTTGTTGCTTCTTGGCCCCAGGGGGGATGCTATGTGCCAGAATGGGTATTCAACCAGCTTCCAAAATACCAGCTACACCTGAACATTTAACAAACCTCAAAATCATTTATGGAAAGGCTTCAAGCAACTACATGGTTCCTTTTTGGCTCTCAGTGAATCAATTTAATTTTAATGTAATTGGTGCTCTGTGGATCTTGCGATTCAGTAAACAGATTATAGAAAAGGAGAACAGCATTTGGTGTCTAATCCCAGGATTTAGACGTCTGAAAATTGGAGGGTGGATTTATCAGAGTATTATTCTTGTAATATACTTTACTCATGGAATACATAGCACATAACACAAGCAATCCTCCTGATACTATTTTCAGTCCAAACCCCATTTTTCTTTTCACTGAGCCGTGGTGGCGCAGTAGTTAGAATGCAGTATTGCAGGCAAATTCTGCTGACTGCCAGCAGTTCAATTCTGAACAGCTCAAAGTTGACTCAGCCTTCCATCCTTCCGAGGTCAGTAAAATGAGGAGCCAGATAGTTGAGGGCAATATGCTGACTCTGTAAACTGCTTACAGAAAGCTTTAAAGCACTTTGAAAGTCTAAGTGCTGCTATTACAATTGCTATTGGTATACTTCTGACTGCTGTGATGAGAGTTTTCTTGTCCTAACCTGGTTTACTAAGCTGCTGGGTAAATTTTGCTTCAAATCTATGTCTTCATTTGTGAAGGCTATGCTGGAGAGAAATGAAACTTGGGACTTAAACTTGGGACTATCATATATGACTTTAAGGCCAGATGTTATCTATGCTTGCTGAAAACAGATAGCACAATTTCCCTCCCTTTGTAGAAACAGTTGGGAACTGTCCCTTAGAGCAGGGGTCTCCAAATTTGGCAACTTTATGACTTGTAGACTTCAACCGGCATCGAATGCCAACCGCTCTGTACGAGCGCACAGGCAGGGGCTCCTCGGGGTGCCCTCTGCGAGCCAGTGTCGTTTGGCAGTGCCCCGGGGGAGAGCCTACTCTGTGGCGGTTCCCGCCTTATGGAACCAATTACCCCTGGGGCTCTGGCCCCTGACCTTCTCACCTTCCACCACGATTTGAAAACCTGGCTATTTGAACAGGTTGGGCTGTGCTGACCTCTTGGGGGGGGCGGTTTTAAATTTTAAAATTTATAAGGGTTTTAGAACAATTGGCTTGTATTATTTAATAGTGTTTTAGATAATTAATTTATTGTCTGTTTTTAGTTGTGAGCCACCCCGAGTCCTTTCGGAGAGGGGGCGGCATACAAGTCAAATAAAACTATAAAACTGTAACTCCCAGAATTACTCTGCCAGCATGGTTGGCTGAGGAATTCTGAGGGTTGTAGACCACAACTCTTAAAGTTGTCAAGTTTGGAGACCCCTACCTTGGAGCTTAAGATAAGCCAAAGGTAAATACAATAACCAAACCATCCCAAAATCCAGACCAAGACCATCCACGACCACTTGAAGCAATGCCTCATTGTGTGGGTTGCGGAGAAGGCTCCATGCTTCACTGACTACTGTACATAGTGGTGGCATTCTGGGGACCATCCAAAAGCACTGATTCAGCAGGAGGGTGGGTGTGGCATTGCTACTGCTGGGGGAGAGATATACATGGGAGTAATACAGGTGGAGCGCACTGCTACCTCATTACAGTAGGGGTGTTGAAAGAAATATCCTTCTGGGTTCAGTTCCAAGTGGGGAAAAAGACACTGGAAACATGGAGGCTGCTTGGAAAGTTTAATGGTGAACAGGACCACATGGTCTGGAGCTCCAGAGAAAGATGATCACATGCTTGAAGGAGATCAAGAAAAAAAAGGGCTGAGGTGCTGAGAGTATCTGGGTTTTATAACCTTTGTTGGGATTTGAATTGAAGCTTGTTTCTAATTGGTTGTCAGACTCCCATGAGGGGCAACTCTGTAGGCTGTCCTGAGTTCCAAGCTTGGTTGACCCTTGCTGGATGATCTACGCCCCCAAAAGGGCCCTTGGCAATTGCTATAGCTTTACCTGGAGACCTTTCTTATGTAAAGTATTCTGGCTCAGGCCTTAATGGCCCACCCATTAACAAAGGTGGGGGTGAGATTCTGCTTCTGGGGTTCTACTCTTTTTAGAAGAAATATTCTGCCTTTTAAATATCTACCAGAATACTTCATTTTTCTAGGAGAGTTGGGTGCCAACTTCCTACAATCCCTCATTTTTTTTTTCAAAACACGTGAGAGTTTTGACAAAAGATTAAAAGGTGATCAGATCAGGGAGACTTGATGGGTGCTTTTAATTTTTTTCTGATGCAAAGGAAAGGCATTGGGAAAAAAAGCAACAGAAAAGGATTCCTTCAGTGGCTCCCAAAAGCTTTCAAAGTCTGGGAAAACTCCTGGTTTTTTTTTTTCAAAACAGTATCCAATTTTTTCATGCCAATTAATTTTCAGGTGTTTTGATGTACTTTTTGTGAGCTTACAGTCAGGTTATAAGCACAAGCCTCTACACAGCCTTTAAATTACAGGCTGCCCATTTCCAAGGTTATGGTTACTACCTGCCTAGCTCTTAGTTTCCAGGGTTTGTGAGGCCAAATTGAGATTAGCCAGTGTGCAATCCAGGCTATTTAGTATTTTTAAAGTTACACACAATGAGCCCTGGGACTTGTACTCATGAGGCCCCCAGTGCAACATATCTTGCTTTACTGGACAACTGGGCAGCATCATTTGTGAGTCACAGTCAGGACTTGGGGTTTGGAGATCTCTTTTCTGCTATCTCTTCAGAAATTGCCTGAGGAGGGGTGCCCCTCCCCATGGAATTAGAAAGGAGTTTTGCTTGGGCCTTAGTGCCTCAGAGCAGCAAAATAAAAACAAAACAAAACAAAAACATTTTCTTTTTAAAAGAAGCAAGGGACAGCTTTGTGTGGAAGCAGGTGAAAAGATAACCTATCTAATTCTAAATGGGTGTCTCTGTGTATGTGCCTGTGTATGCAGCTAGGTTTACAATACAGATAATACAAACATGCTGGACAATTTCCCTCCCACCAGACAGAAGTATAAGGTGTTCAGAACTTGCTGGGCCAGCTACTCTCAAATACAATCATGGGTACATCAAATTGGTTACAATATAAATGATACAAGAAAGAAAACATTACAATGGGTTTCACATTACAATGAATTTTCAGTTACAATGAATTTCCACCCTCCCCCATAGTCTTTCTAACTGTCTTCTGGGGATTGAAAAGAGTCTTTTAGTCTTTTACTGGTCCATCTCAGGATCCTTTCCTTCATGTCTCTGGATGGCATAGGCTTGGCCTGGTGGTATGGGTGGTCAGTCAGGCTTGGGAAGGTCTGCCCCACTCTGGTTTGTTGTAATGACCTTCAGTGGAGGCTGGATCCAAACCCAGTTACTGGTTCCAATGGATAGAATGTCTCTAGGGAGTAGCATCTGCTTCCACATGTGGCAGGGCTGAAAGACAAAGAACAAGGGGTCCCTTCCCCTTTTGCTGGTAATTCTACCAGGAAAGGCATTGTAAAAGGATTAGAGAGGGGTTTGGAGATGGCTTGCAGGTATGGTTTCAGGAGAAAGAAAAATAACACATCAGTATTGCAGTTACTAAACAGATAAATCAGTTTCAACAAAGTGGAGACACAGCAGATGAGAAAGGAAAAACTGGATTCAAATGCTTCAGGAAAAGGATGAACAGGTAAAATCATTTAAACACATAGTAAATGCAAGGATGAAACTTTTCTTGTAATGAACTTAGAACATTCGTTAATAACCTAGGGTTTTTCTTAAAAGCACAGAGAGGAGAGAAAATTTAACTCTGTTCCTCATCCAGTCTAATTGGCCAGATCAGACTGGGAGAAGACAATCTCTCAGTGTTTTTAATTCTTAACAATTTAAATTAATATCCGAAGGGATCAGAGACACTTAACAGTTGCAACAGTTACCTCTAGGACACACAAAGTCTTAGACACACACGTGGCGCACACATACCCACACACAAAGACACAGAGGAAAACAAAACTCTGAGGTTTACACACACACACTGATCATTCCCACAATAAATCTCAGTTAAATTGGGAAGGCATAAATCTTAAGGAACAAACCACGTGGTAGCATAGAAGATAGAGAAAGAGACACAGAAAGAAAGAATTTTTAAAAATCCCATGTGATCCTGTTTTTATATTTTGCCCTTTTAAGTACCTTTATTTAGCACATTGGTCTTCCTGTATCCCTCAGCAAAGCCCATTCCCTATCTATACATTTTGGTTTTTCTTGCTCATGCCAGCTAGGGTCGGCATCTGCCGTCATCCCAAGCCTCCAATAGCTCTCCCAGGGGGTTCCATTCCATTCAGGACCCTCGAACTACCGCTTCCCATGTTTCCCGTCCGATGTGGGGTTTCACACTTTGGCTTAGTCGGGTCAGCGACCAGTTTCAGACACAAAAACTTCAAGAGCAAGAAAAAGAAAAAAGGTGTCTGAGGGAGACTTTGGTCGTTGCACCTTATGCAACGAAATGAGACACTTAAAAAACTCTCTCTATTCTACAGAATATTTCACAAAGTATCGCTCCCCTTTTTAAAAACCACGAGAGACTCTCTCTCTCTCTCTCTCTCGCCAAGGTTTTCGGACTGGGGTATGCTGCCTGTGCAGACTTCTTTCCTCTCCCCAAAAACAGCCCGTGAGACTCTCTGCCCCCGCAGATAAGTACTGGTACTCCGTGCCTCTTTCCTTCAGGCCACGTTTAGCGGATTTGGAAGAGCTCAAATCCGGGAAAACTTGCTTTTCTGTAAGCAAGTACTGGTACTCGATTTAGCATCCAAATTACACAACTACTTAAACCCCTGGGGTTTGCTTTTGGGATACACTGGACAAAAAAACCAAATTTTTTCTTCCCTCCCTTCAATCATAACCAGCTCGGCTTTTCCTCTTATATACAGAAGGTCTCACACTCTGATGACCTCTCCTTGCTTTTCCTGTCCTGATGTCATGGCTCTGTAGAGCTAGCAACAGACAAGAGGGCGGCTAGAGGCCAAACAAAGGAATGAGATCCAGCTGCTGTCCAAGGGTGTAGCCGCACACACACACACACTCTTCCTCCTTCTCTAACAAAAGGTCCTGTGCTCTGAAACTGTTAAACATAACTTTTTTTTCAGACAGGAACTTTTTTTTAAATTGAGAATAATAAAACCCTCAAAACGACTCTATAGAGCACTCCACACTAGAACAAGTAGACACAAGGACAGTTTTTCCCTGAACGCCATCAATCTGCTAAACAAATAATTTCCTCAACACCGTCCAACCATTTACAAAGTCTGCACTACTATTACTATTAATCTTCTCATCACTCCCCATCACCCATCCCCTCCCACTTGTGACTGTATGTTGTAACTTTGTCACTTGTATCCTTACAATTTACATTCACTGCTTCCTAGTATAATTTGATTGCTTATTGTACCCTATGACTATCATTAAGTGTTGTACGTTATGATTCTTGATTCTTAATGAATGTATCTTTCCTTTTATGTAGACTGAGAGCATATGCACCAAAGACAACTTCCTTGTAAGTCAAATCACGCTTGGCCAATAAAGAGTTATATCTAAGGGGAGATTGTGCTAAGACAAATATATCATTTTACATATAATAACTGCCCAGAATTGTGTATGCACAGTACTGGAAACAGGATAATATACCATCTGAGGGGACAGTGATAAGAAAGATTTTGAACTGCGTGGAGATGGACAGGCTGACATTAGAGTTAAAAGATAGAGGTGAAACCAGTATTGTTGGGAAATATTTAATAAAAGTATTTTTTAAAAAATGGCCAAGGATTAGAATGCAAATAAGCCAGAAGATGAGAAAGGAACTTTATACTACCAAAATGAGAATAAAATGATAATTCAAGATTGTTATGAAAAGCTATGAGCAAGAAAAGTTTCAGAAGAGAAAATTAAACAATATTTGGAAAAAGCGGAATTACCTAAAGTACCAGAAAAGGTAAAACTATGTTAAATGAATGAATATCAATGATGGAATTATCAGAAGTGATCAAGAGACAAAGAATAATAAAACACCAGGACCAGTTGGGCTGCAGGCAGAATTTTACAAATGGTTACAAGATACTTTAGGCCCATCAATGTTAGAAGTCCATAATGAAGTATTGATTGATGCAAAGGTACCAAATTCGTGGATGAAAGCAAATATTACTTTGATTCCAAAGATTCAGATTTAATGCAGATAAAAACTATAGGCTCATATCTTGACTGAACACTGACTATAAAACATATGCTTCAATAATGGCAGAGAGAGTAAAAATTTCTAAATGAATTTATATATTCAGATCAAAATGGCTTTTTTTTGCCTAAGAAGTAGATTAAAAC
Organism: Naja naja; assembly: GCA_009733165.1. Taxonomy (NCBI): domain Eukaryota; kingdom Metazoa; phylum Chordata; class Lepidosauria; order Squamata; family Elapidae; genus Naja; species Naja naja. The sequence goes on along the minus strand of CM019148.1, from coordinate 28,236,162 downwards.
ACCATGACAATAATTTTAACTTTAAAGGCAATTTGCCATAAACAAATGGCAAAGGTGATAGAAAATGGAAGTAGGACAGAGAATTTTAATATAAAAGGCACAAGAAAAGGATGTCCACTATCTCCTGTACTATTCATATTGATATTAGAATTGCTAAATATAGATATTAGACAAGAGATAGAAATTAAAGCTATGGAAATAAAAAGGGAACAATATAAATTATAGGCATTTGTAGAAGATTTGCTCTTTATCTTGGAAGACCCACAATAAAATGGACTCAAACTACTTAGGAAAATAGAAGAGTATGGTGAAGTTGCAGGACTGAAAGGTAAAAAATCAAAATAATTGTTTACAGATATATAGAAAAGGAACTAACAAGGAAAATAGGTATACAGATAGTCAAGAAAGTTATAAATTGGCCAACAAATGAAACAAATTTGGTTAAGTGGAAAAATCTACAACTATCATTGATGGAAAGAGTAGCTACCATAAAATTGAATATCCTGCCAAGATTACTATATTTATTCCAAGCAATACCAATAAAACTAGAAAAAATTTTTTCTTGGGACTCATCAATGGCTAACAAACAAAAACAGGGAAAAAAGGAAATATATGAAAGGATTTGTGATATAAGTAATACATAAGTTGGTTAAACAAACAGCATGAATATTATTGTTATAAACAGTAATATAATTGATACTAGCTCTCTTGGTAGAACACACAGAGGAAGAAAGATCTCTTTCTCACACACACACAAAGGCATACACATATTTCCCACATTTTTCTGTGCTTTAAATTTAGAATTTGGAGGTACTCACCTTCTTTCCAAGCAGCCTTTGAGCTCAACACTCAAAACCCCTTTAAAACCTTTCTTCCAACTGGCCCAGGTCCAGGAAAACCCACCCACAGACTCAATGGGTCTGTTTGCCAGCAAGGGAATCTTACCTGGGCCTAGTCCATTGGTTAGGTTAGCTTGGAGTCCCATCTGCTTGGGTGCCAATTGTTGAAAGAAATATCCTTCTGGGTTCAGTTCCAAGTGGGGAAAAAGACACTGGAAACATGGAGGCTGCTTGGAAAGTTTAATGGTGAACAGGACCACATGGTCTGGAGCTCCAGAGAAAGATGATCACATGCTTGAAGGAGATCAAGAAAAAAGGGCTGAGGTGCTGAGAGTATCTGGGTTTTATAACCTTTGTTGGGATTTGAATTGAAGCTTGTTTCTAATTGGTTGTCAGACTCCCATGAGGGGCAACTCTGTAGGCTGTCCTGAGTTCCAAGCTTGGTTGACCCTTGCTGGATGATCTACGCCCCCAAAAGGGCCCTTGGCAATTGCTATAGCTTTACCTGGAGACCTTTCTTATGTAAAGTATTCTGGCTCAGGCCTTAATGGCCCACCCATTAACAAAGGTGGGGGTGAGATTCTGCTTCTGGGGTTCTACTCTTTTTAGAAGAAATATTCTGCCTTTTAAATATCTACCAGAATACTTCATTTTTCTAGGAGAGTTGGGTGCCAACTTCCTACAGGGGGAATGGTGCATTTCCTCTCTATTAATTGGAGATTCATTCTCTAGTCTCAGATCATTTTGGGTCATTATTGTCATGCTAGGGAGCTGTTTCTTTGTTTATATCCCACCTCATTTTTATAAGTAATTCAGGATGGAAAACACAACAAATATTCCTCCTTCCTCTCATTTTCCCCACAGCAAAAACCCTGTGTGGTGAGTTGGGGTAAGAGGCAGTGACTGGCCCAAGATTACCCATACGGCTTTCATGCCTAAAGCAGGACTAGAACTCGCAGTCTCCTGGATTTTAGGCCAGCACCTTAACCACTACACCAGACTGGCATAAAATCAGTGTCGTTCAGATCTGCTCCAAATGCTCTTTCATCTATGAGACACCACTGTATTTATTCCACTTCTAACTGCTGCTCCATGGAAACTTGATATAGGAGAGCAGTTGCTTGATTCACAATCAAAACGAATTCATAATGGAATATTGAAAGAAATAGTGCTTGGAAGAAGACTCTTGTGTTTCAAGTGTGAGCCAGATGTCTCAATGAACGCTCTGTCCTAAGAGGGAAAGGTGACAGAAACCAAGGAAGGCCACCGTTATGCTGCCTGTCTCCGAGATCTAATGAGCCCCTGATTCTAACTAGCACCAAGCTCTCCTCTTCCAGGGCCGGAGCAGGAAAGGGAGAGGTTTCAGTGATTATTTTGGTTGGGTTTGTGAGTTTTCCATTAACTGAAGTTCTGGCATGAAAAAGAGCTAACCAGTGACTGGGAATGAAGCCCAATCCCCTAGAGCACCCAAATGACTCACTAGCATCAGGGGTCATGTTGCAAAATGGGTGGGTGGGGATAAATAAATAAATAAATGAAATGTTATTGATTTTCTTAAAGAGGATAGATCAAAGCGGAAGACATACACAAAAGCAAAAGTTCTAAATACTATTCAAACATTTCAACCCCAACTACATTAAACCTAAATAGCAATAGCACATACCACTTCACAGTGCTGTATAGCCCCCTCTAAGCAGTTTAGAGTCAGTGTTGTGGCCTGTCAACTGCCAGCTCCTCCAGCAGCTGAATCAGATGAGGAGGGGGCGTGGGAGTCAGGGCCAGCATGAAGGCAACCTGAGAGCTCCGAGGGGGAAGAGGGACTGGAGCTGTCAGTGATAGAGACAAGGGGTGGAGCCTGGGCCATCCATCAGCCCTCAGATGGAGAGTCAACAGCTCCCAGGTCTAGAGGTGGCTGGTGAGGAAGAGGAGGAACATCTGGGTCCAGTGCCTGACGTGCGGATGTGCAGAAGGCAGAGGAAAGCAGTGGAAATCCATGAGCCGATCCTTGGGATGGAAGAGCCACCACTGCTAGCAAAGCCCCACCCTATAGGTGTAGCAACTATTCATCTCCCTGCCAGATTTGTTAGCCTGCTGTGAGAGAGAGTGAGACTTTTTGCCGGGGCTGCTGGTGCGCCTCATAAAAGAATCATTAACTACAGAGGGTTTGCCGTGTTTGGGACCCAGGTCAGAACAGTCAACATATTGCCCGCAACAGAAGGCCTCCCATCTGAGGTTCAATGAGATGGAGCTTCTTTTGTGTAAGACAGCAAGTGGGGAGGAGGCTCCCTCATTATAAATTGGAAGTCTTCATTTGTGTTTCTACTTCAGATGCTAAATGATCATAGGCTGAGCTTGCCAGCCTACTTCCCCTGCCTTTATACCAGACTTAGCCTGAGCCAAGTCTATTGATCTGGGGATGACCCAGTTGTCCTCTACGTAAGAAGACAGGCAAGACAAAAGACTTTTTCAAATGTAACTACCAGAATTGTTGATAACACTTTTTCACCATAGCATTGACAGATGCTAAGTATCTGTCAGTGGAACTTAAGCAGCAGGAGTGGGCTTACAGGTTAAACCTCAGACATCTTAAGGTAAGTTTGCAATTCTGGAGAGCTGCGTTCAAAGTAGAACAGAGGTGGCAGTGGATGTAATTACTTTTCTAGTTCCCTTTGATCAAATGACATGGTTTATTCTCATTTTTGATGGGAAATGCATGAAACCTGTACCAACCTTCCTAATAACCTTAGTAAGCAAATAAAATTCCACCCAGCCCCCAAATGTTGAGATGACCCCTAACTATCAAAAGGCTGTCCACTTGCTGTAAAGAGAATACATCAGCTAATTTTGTGATTTGCAATAAGACAACTTCTAGTGTAGAGTGCCTTCAGATCCTGTTGTATGTATGCATTCCACTGAATTCTTAAAAGTTCTTCCAAACATGGCAAGGGATTCTAGAATAAATCAGAGCATTAAAAGAATCGTACCCACTCTCTCCAAACTTTGCCCACAATTAGATCCATACGGGCCCATAGACAGGGCCTCCTCAGGGTACCGTCCGCGGCTCAATGTCGCTTGGCGGGGACCCGGGGGAGAGCCTTTTCTGTGGCGGCCCCCACTTTATGGAATCTTCTTCTGCTGGGGCTTCGGCTTGCTCCCGATCTCCGTACCTTCCGCCACGAGTTAAAAACCTGGCTGTTTTTACAATCAGGGCTGTGCTGACTCCTTGGGTTTTGTTCATTTTAAATTTGGAGGGTTTTAATGTTAATTCAGCTTATTTGGTTTAATATGGTTTTTAGGTCATTTATTGTTGTATTGTTTTTAATTTGTGAGCCGCCCCGAGTCCTTCGGGAGAGGGGGCGGCATATAAGTCGAAATAATAAATAAATAAATAAATAAATAAATAAATATTGGCATAGCTGCACAAGAGCAATAAGAAAATCAAGAACTAGGTTGTCCACTCCTTGACTATTAAATACATCTAAGAGATCAATTTTGAACTTTTGTCAAGTTCTGAATAAAAGCCACTTGCTCACTTCTGATTTACAGAATCTTCCAGTATTATCCATAGCTGTCTTGATATACAGGTGTTAAGGACAGGATTTATGTCACTTTAATGATGATTAAGTGACACTAGAAGATGTTTGAAATCACAAATGAGGAAATGGATTTTATGACCCCTCAGCCTTGGGTTACCTCAGTCAGCCAAGGATTCCCTGACTGCTGCTGACTCAGTAAAAAGAGAAGCCATTGCAAAAAAGGAGAGGCCAGGGCCCAGTCCAAGATTTTGGGGTTTTTAATTTACTCCATTATCCCCAGCCAAGGTCAACAGTTGTGCAGCTGTTGGGGCTGCTGACAGGCCTGATTCTGACGACTAAGTAATTTTCTAAAAATTCACTTTTGCTACACTCCCAAAACACAAGGAGCCTTTCAGTATGAATACTAATTGAAGCAAGAGGATAAGGGTGTAGCAGGTGAAATGCATAGTCTGTGCAACTAAGATGCCCGCACAGGTTCATTGCAAAGTTTGGAGCTGGGTGATGCAGTACTGAATAAAGATGTTAGAGTGAACTTACTTTGTGACTGGGAAGCCACAATCTATCTATCTATCTATCTATCTATCTATCTATCTATCTATCTATCTATCTATCTATCTATCTCTCTATCTCTCTCTCTCTCTCTCTCCCTCCCCTCCCTCCCTCCTCTCTCTCTTTCTCTCTCTCTCTCTCTGTCTCGGTCTGTCTCTGTCTCTCCATCCACTGTGTTCATTACAGCAAGCAAAATACTATAGAAAAGATATTTATGCTTGCAATATGCTAACTTGTATTGCTGCTAAGGTTCCTCTGGACCTCATCTCCCCCAAATGTGCAACTTACCAGAGGACTACAGGTCTGTTTCCATTCAGTTCTTTCCTACACCTATAGACCAACCGTATCACCAAGCAATACAAATGTACCCATGGTTGAGTCACCATGTTGCTTTCACTCATCCAAATGCAAAGGGCAGGGCAGATCTGAAGATTATAGCCTGAATTTGACATGAGTCCACACACTGACTCATCCACTGTACGAGACAAGGAAGGAATGAAGACTTTTAGTTAATTTATTAGGATCTAAAGGAGGCATGGGTAAATATACTTAAAGCTATTTGCTCCAAGACAGGCAGTATAGTTTCATGGTAGAATCTCTTGAATACACACTGAACCAATTTGTTTGTACTTAGTCTTCAAGGACAGATTTACATAGAACAAATTGTAATATCCCAATTATAAGGCCAGAGTTCTAAGTGAATGTACATAGTGCTTCCTGATCCAGGAAGAGTCACAATTGGTACACTGGATGCAATTATGTGAAAGCTTCTCTAGCCACAGCCTCTACATAGTGCTTGAACAGGAACCATGAATCTAGAAAGAACCCTTAAATTGTGAGGCAGCTCTGCATGGGGACACACAACTTCATCCAGAACCAAACATGTTATATCACTATAATCAGAGGGCTTTGGTGCCTGCTATTCAGTTTTATTCTGCTCTTCCCCATTCTGACCTTAACATAATATGGTGAAGATAGAGGTCAGCACCTGTACCTCCTCCACCATATCACCTATTCAGCCAGAGGCAATTGATATATATCATCTACATACTGATAACTCATCCCATGCTGAGCAACATTAAGCCAAACCTGGAAGCTCATGTAACAGAGGGGAATCCAAGCTCTGCAGCACCCCATAAGCAAATAACCACCATTTTGTCTTTTCCTACCCATCACCAATTGAAGCAACACAATACCCAGACTCCCAACACTTGCAACTGGTCCAACAGATCAACAAGATCAAATGCCAATTATAAAGTAAGCAAGACCAGAAAGGTCACATTCCCGCTATCCTCATCTCACCAGAAGTTATCAAACAGCAACCAATGCAGTTTCCATTGGATAACAAAGCCTGAATCCAGACTCAGATAAGGCTCCAGATAATCTGGATCCTCCAGAAGTCTACAGATACGGAATAGTTTTGTTCTTTTTCTAATTTCTTTGCCTGTGTGAGTAATTGTTTGTAGTTAGCTTGTGTCAACTTGTAATTAGTTTCTGGCAGTTTTCTCCAGCATCTTGTATCAATCTGAAAGGATATGAAAGGAAAAAGGAAAGAAAATAGGTCAAAGGGAGGAGGTTCCCTTACGCTCTTTAAAAATTGTACCGAAGCAAAACAAAGGTTCATATTTAACATGGCTGTTTTGGCAAAACAAGGTTTCTTGGCATAAATCTGGTTGGTTGGATTGACTGTTCTGCAGATTCTTGTAACTGAACTGCTCCAACTGCAGGGTGTGCTAGATCAGAATTTCTCAACCCCAGCTACTTTAAGATGTGTGGCCTTCACCCCCCCCCCCAATTCCCCAGCTGCCATGGAGGAAGGGCCTAAAATCTCAGGGCCAGTTTAATTTCTAGCTGATTTATGCATGCCAGTCAAGCGGTGTGGGAAAATCTCTAGTTGCCCAGGTTTCCTTCTGAATAAGCCAATTTAAAACTGCATTAGAAAACACCAAGTTAGGATGGTAGGCAAACCTGCATTTTTTTTCTCTTGAATATTCTTAAAAGAAAGCTGAAGAAGCCAGTTTCCATATAAACTGTCATCCTTCTACCAGGTCTTGATATTTTGTTTTAAACAGCTCTTTTTTTTATTTTCCAGACACACAATAACAACAGTATTCCCTCACTGATCTCTCTAAAAGTATTCCTTCCCTCAGGACTAATGCTGTTTATCAACAGTATATTTCATTTTCATACAGAGACTTGCAAAACGATACTACAGATGTCCGATTTTCCACTGAGACACTGCCAATCCCACTGAACTGAGTTTGATGTCTTGATCTTGGTCTCGTGCCAAGGGTTCAGGAAGCCCGAGTCCATTGGCCAGCATTCTGCTAGATTTTCATGAAGAGGCCCAACCTGACAGATCATAGCAGACTTCCAATAAAAAGATAGGCGGTCACTGACCAGGGGGAGCAAAGAAGTACCAGCCCGACCGGAAAGTCTCATAATGTTCTGGAAAAGCCTCCAGAACAAGCAAGAGAGAGGAGAGGCCTCCACCCAATAGCCTCATTTGTGTGCAGCTACTGATGGTAACCAACAAACACCAACCAGTCTGGAAAACAAAAATAGTTCCAGACTGTTGATCTCAAGCTTAAAATGTTCCAAAAACAGATACCCAAACCTCCTTCTGGCCAGTTGTGATTATTCTCTCTGGAGCTTTAGATGCCAGCTTCCCTAACATGATACCCACTTAAGCATGTTAGCGCTGCAATACACAAAATTCCCATGGGGACATGTTAGATGGGGTTTCTGGGAATTGGAAAGCAGCAGGTTGAGTATATGAGAGAATCTGTTCAGAATGAGATGTGTTAATGGAATCAGTAAATTGTTTTAATATGTTCCAATTTGGAAGTTTAGTGACGTAGCAGAAAAATGAATTGCACTAAATACCTTGTATAAATATATACTTGTGTTCCAAATTAAACAAAAAAGCAAAAATAGAAAAGTTATTATGAATTTAGCCATTAGACAGTTTCAAGCATAGAAAGGTCTGAGACAGAGCAGCAGCACAAAAAGGCATTCAGAATGTTTAAAATCTTTATAGATTATTATTAAAATGAGTTCTTGGTTGGTCGGCACATTCCTGTAATTTTTTTAGCTATGCAAATGTTTTGCTGTTGCTATCTTTGGGGTATTTTGGATGGTCCTCCATTCAAGTACTAGCCAAGTTTGACACTGCGGAGCTTCCAAACTTAAAGTGGGCCAGGAGCTGCTACCATTCATTTCTCTCATTTATGTGAGATACTGAATTTTTTCTCAGCATTACTGCTCCCTCTGCCGATAAAAGCAAAACACTACAGCTTTCAAATAACAAGAGGTAGTGGAAAGTGGGGTTTTGTGAGTTCGGGAGATGGGAGGTTTTAAGAGACAAAGTCTTTACTATATAAAAAGATAACCAAAAAACCTGAATCTAGTGTACAAGGACTTGGTATTCAAATGAGTAATCAGATTCAAGTTTCTATAGGGATTAAGGTATCTAATTCATCCCTTACATTCCCTACCTTGAAAAATGGCCCAAATATTTCAGCCTCATGCATTTTGTGACAGTGTGGGTTGCACCGCAATTGGGCCACTATTAAGTTCAGATGAAATTGATTTTTGTGCAGGTTTGCAACTTTCAAGATACAATCCCAGCAGAGAATTGTTCTTTTCTTTCTTCTGTGAGACAACCCTTGGAAGACCTGAGCAGCTACAGCTATATTAAATAAGTTTTCCCTCTCATGTTGCAACGTTTCTGATCCGACCAAAGACCGAACTCCATTTCACCCAAGCCACCTGAGTGTCCAAGTCTTTAAACAGGTTGTGCAGATCTAAGCTAATGGTTCTGACTGAAATTTATTTCTTTAAAAGTACAGAGAAGAGCAACCAGGATGATTAGGGGACTGGAGACTAAAACATTTAAACATTAAAACGGTTACAGGAACTGGGCCTGGCTAGTCTAGTGAAGAGAAAGACCAGGGGAGACATGATAGCAGTCTTCCAATATTTGAGGGGCTGCCACAGAGGTCAAGCTATTTTCTAAAGCACCCAGAGGCGAGACAAGGAATAATGGATGGAAACTGAAGGAGAGATTTAACCTGGAAATAAGGAGAAACTTTCTGACAGTGAGAGCAATCAACCAATGGAACAGCTTGCCCTCAGAAGTTGTGGGAGCGTCATCACTTGAGACTTGCAAAAAGAGATTGGACTGCCATTTATCAGAAATGGTGTAGGGTCTCCCGCTTGGGTGGGGAGTTGAACTAGATGACTTATAAGGTCCCTTCCAAATCTGGTTATCTGTTATCTGTTATCCCCTGTCCAGTCGTGCTCATCTCTGCTTCTTAGCCAAGGGAGCCAGCATTGTCCAAAGACATTTCCGTAGTCATATGGCCACCAAGACTATGCACTGAGGTGCATAAAACGCTGTTATCTTCCCACCAAGTGATACCTATTTCTCTACTTGCATTTGCATGCTTTTGTGGGGCAAGTAACTAAAGCTCATCCTGCTGCATGGCATATGGAGTCTTAAATCCGGGGTTTCAGCTTTCCAGCTGACAACTTGGTGTCTTTAACACTGAGCCATCGCATTCTCTTTTATTTCCTTAGTTCCAAATATAAATAAATCAAAATCAATCACAATCCAATATATACAAACTTACTATCACTTTACATGCATTTACCCAAATTAGTTCACAAAACAAGCGGAAAATGTTTAGTTGTAAATTAAAAGAATCAGAATAAGATAATTTGTCCATATGCCTCAGAAATGTCAGAGGAATCCAAATTACGTAAATTAAAAAAACCCACAGACAATCATAGGTTTAAATAGTTTATGTGTCAGTTAGAACAAGATTCAGGTAAAGACAGAAGACAGGTATATACAGGTGGTTGAATCCTTCAGAAGAACAAGATCACTGAATTTGGGAAACTGTCTGGATGACTTTCAGTGAGAAAACAACAGCAGTCTCAGCAATTAACATTTATGTAAGAGTAGCAGCAGCTCAACAATTTAGTTGCAGGATATAACCCAAAACCAACAACATAGTACATTAAAAACAAAACAAAAAATACACATCCTCTAATTGGTTAAAGATGTCCTATTATTCAGAAGAATCCTTTGAGTCACCTCTTTAAAATTCTTCGTTGCAGAAAAGTTGATATTTCCTGAAGGTTAAAGTTATTTTTAATAAAAATGGAAGATTTATTCTGAATGTTTAGAAATTATTTGGAGTCATTTCCCCCCACTTCGTTCATCCTCTCACTTTCCCAAAGTCAATGAGAACAAAGAAGGAAACCCTTGTTCCAAAGCAAAGAAAAAGGAAACATCCCAGATTACACTGAAATCCTGATCATGTTAGTCTCCAGAATCAAAGTAGTCACTTTCAATCATGTCACAGTGTACAATGAATACAGTAAAAGTTTATCACACTTAGAAAACCCAAATGGTTAGAAGCCTAAAGAAGCAACCTTTTAAAAATACTGAACTTCCTGGAGGGAGATAAGTGCTCTATACCCTAGGTCTCACCTTCCAAAAATGGTATTATACAGCCAAAACCATCTGAGACAATACTACAAATTGGGGCATGATGATGTGTTAGGAACTACAGCCAACTATTTAGCTTGGCTTTTAACATATATAAAATTTTGTCACCCATCTAGGCTAATACTAATCAATGAGATGCTATTTGCAACCCTTTAAAAATGAATGCTTTTATAAGAGAACGAGCACAGCAATGTCGAGCCAAATTTTGTATAAAGTCTCAGAAGGAAACAAACTATATTTGCTATGGAAGTCTGCCAAGTTATTACCAAAAATGTAATATTGACCGATTTCAAATTGCTGAAGATCAGTGACATTCTATGAAATCAATGACTAAATACATGTTTTTGCTTCTTTGTGAAAAAAATACTCTTTGTTCTGAGTAATTTGTAGTAAGACAAGATTGCCAATAGTAGTATTATGTTTAGTGTATGCAGTATTACCCTTCTCATAAATTAGCTTATCTTCTGGGGATTTTTTTTTTACTATAAACACATTGACTAGTATGTATCTTTTTTTAATGAGATGATGAAACCTCATCTGCAGATCCAATACGTCTTGGAAGTAAGGCCCAAGATCCAATGTGGCATAACTAGATTTCTGTTAGCACTATTTTCTCTTCCTGCATGCTCAAAAATTCTGCTTCAGAGTTGGAGACACCATTGCAGCAGATTTCAGGAAGGCAAGCATACAGAATCAAATGTCAGTGTAGTTTTTTTTTTTAATTTTATTTTTGGATGTTCCAAGTGAGCATTTGTAACTTCTAATGTGACAGAATTTTAATGCTGAACCTTGAACTATTTTGAAGGCATTTTCTAGGATTATTTAAGAACTTTAGAGAAGTCAAGGCCAGCCTTTAACTTTTTCTGCATGTTCAGTGATAACACCGCAAAAAACAAGCAAATACAGTAAAAGATGGTAGCAAACCTAATTTTTTCTCCAGCGTCCTGTCAGAAGCTCTCTAGTTTAGAGTTTGTAGATTCTATAGAGCAGGGGTGTCAAACTGGTGGCCCACAGGCCAGATGCATCATGGGCAGGCCCCGCCCACTCCAGCTCTGCAAATGGGAAAACGTCACGAAATGTCATGTGACGGCAACTTGACGAGGCGAGTTTGACACCCGTGCTATAGACATTGTAGCTACCATCATTTTCCTTCATAATTTCTTTTATACTGAGGCACTTGTTCAGATAAAGAAGTTTACCTTACATTTTTCCCTATTGAGGCTAAGCAAACAGTTTTCATATTTAGGGATCCTGACTTCATATCCAATACCTATACATTTCAGAAGATGCCCTGGTGACACCATAAGACAGAAAATAGACAAAATCCCCAAACAAGAAAAATGTGGGTAATGCCAAACTAAGACGCAACATTGAGAAAACAGCTTACCACTTTTTCTTGGTTTTTTTTTTAGTTTTCACTTTTTATGGGAAAAATAAGATTGATGTTCACTGCAAAGAAATATTATATGTTGCTAGCTAGAAGAGAACCAAAGAAGTAGACCTTCTATGAATGCCTTCTTGAATGAAGAATCAACAGTGACAGCTTTTCTGGATCCTCTACTATTCCAATGCAAAAAAAAATCTCACATAAAGTTCTGCATCAGGATCACAAGGAACGCAAACATAACAATAACAGCCCAAAAGTGCATACTTCTTTCCTTGAAAGATGGCACCGGGTTTTACAGCGTGCTACAAATGCAAAAAAATGCTGATTGCTGGGTGAAAGATGCTTTTGGATTCTAGCCAAGTATAATAAGCATGGAAAGACAGCTGTTCTGAATTCAGATTTCTAAGGGATGAGAGGTATCAAATTGTAATTGGTGCAACCAGGTACCCAAACAACCAAGGAAACTAAGAAAAAAAAATCAAACTCCAACACTGTGAGATAAAAATATTTCTGAACTCAATGACGCATATTCAAAAGATAATGGCAAAACATTCCAGATCTGCTCCCCAGGAAAATTTAAGGCAGAAACTGATTTTCTGGCTCAAAGCCTCTTGAGTGTAGCCTTCTCCTCAACCTATCCTGGAAATATAGACACCCCAAAATCCAGCCTCTCCAGGAAGTAAGACATCCTAATAGCTCTGGAGTCACAACTGATGGTTTCAGAACTTGAACTGGAATGATCTGCCCAGGAAAACGAACATACTTGCTGCTCATAATAAAACAAGTAAAGAGACTCCCAATTTCATTTGCTTATTTTTGGCATCCAAAGCAAAAGGCTAAGATGTCAAAATTCATCTTCATCTTCCACAAGGAGGGTGCCTAGATTTACATGAAGTCATCGGAGTCATTGCCATCCTGTGAAAGGAAATACAAAAGATGTGTCAGGAGGGATATTTTTATGACTTTAATATTTTAGGCTGCTCAGCACCACAGATTTAATACCAGACCCCTTTTCTCTCTTTTTCTTTCAGTTAACTGCTGTAACTTCCTCAGAGAAAGTAATATTGAAATCACATTCTTCCATTCCTATGATCCCAAAGCAGAGATTTGCAAACATTTTCATCTCACAGCACACAGCACATGCAGAAATGGTCTACCAAATGTCAATTTATTGGAGGAATTCTTCTGTATGGAAAGTCTGTAATATCTGAAATGTTTTAGTGCAGACAAGAAGACACCTAACATGACAAAGCTGCAAAAAATTATTAATGATGTGGAAAGGTGGATAGAAAAAAGTTTCTTTCCTTCACTTATAATAAGGGAATCTGGGGATTGTCCAAGGAAGCTAATTAGAGGAAATGCAGGACAAATAAAAGATATTTTTTATCAAGTACATTGGTAAACTGGCATTTAAAAAAGACTGATTGATACTTTAGGAAATTATATGGAGTGTAATGCTATCTATTACTATTATATATAATGGCTATGCATGACTTATCCAAGACTTAACTATGGGAAGAAAATGATGGACTGCATTTATCAAGATAGAAAGTGCAGATCTCAAGACTACAGATTTTTCTACTAAAGTAGCAGAGTATCAGGGGAAATTAGGACTCAATTAGGTAAACAAGAAGCATTTCATTCTCTGTCATTCTACTGTACATGTTACTTGCTAAGTCCTAAGATGAAATGTGGACTCAAAGAGGACTATCATAATATCTATAGTCTCAACACAAAAGTATCAAAAAGCACACCTGGTTAGAAGTCATATTCTCTGCTTTCATTAAGGAAGAGTAACTTCTATAAAAAGAAAACAAATATATTTTAATGTCTTGAGGTTAAATAATTAATATAAATGGGAATTTTGCCAGTGAGGTAAGATCCAGCATGAGTGACAACAGAAAAAAACGTAAGATTATAAATTATAAGCTAAATGTCTAAGTGTAGAATAAAATTGTGACAATTAGAATTCATGACTAGAATTCAAATTTCAGTTTCCACAAATCCAAAAGTGGTTTGGTTTGAATGATAAGCATAAGACTTGTACAATGGGGAGTCAGATGCTGCCTTGCTTATTTAGTGAACTTTAAAACTTTACTTGTAATATGACCAGTTAGAAATTGATACTGGCAGTATCTTTTGATTGAACCACACACAAGTATCAACTCTTGCTGAATTTACCTTCAAAACCTCTCAAACAAAACAACCTTAAAGGATTCCTGTAAAAAAGACACAAAGCTGCAATACACAGGTAGTCCTTGCTTGATGACCATAATTGGCACCAGGATCTCAGTTATACAGTGAAGAAATTGTTAAGTGAAATCCCCATGTAACTGCTTTGTTCTGCAACCACAATCCCAGCACTCCTGGTTACACTTGTTCTCCTGGATCATTAAGCAGACAGAAGCTTGCCAAAGGATTTCAGCACCACACAGAGTTGAAACTCTCCCAGCTGGTACCCATTTCACTCTTAAACATTCTGTAGTCTGCCAAAGGATTTCAGCTCCCCTCTGGCATGCAAGGGAAGTCTTTTGTGGGGCTGCAGAAATGGAGCTGAAATCTTCAGGATTTCTCTCTTGGGCATACAAGAGGGAAAGAGAAATTCTGTTAGGCTTCCAAGACGCTGTTACTATACAATATAAAAATAAACAAGAGTTAGAATCATTTGTGTGATATGTGTTTCCTGACCAGTCCTGGCCTTTCTTGAAGGATGACAATTTCTCAGATAGGATACATTTTGAGACAACTATTCTGAAATAGCAGAATGTAGCTGACCAGCAAGAAACTATCAAATTGGACCAGTACAATTCTACATACTGTGCAGTTACAAAAACTGCCCACCCTGGTTGCATGCAAGGAAACCAAGAAGAGAAAGGGAGGAAAGAGCAAAGAAGAACATTTTGATTAGTGGACTATATGGCTAGAACAAGCTGTAATCCATTCCACCCTAGGAAATTAATTACTTCATTTCTTACATTAAAACTTACATTTGTAATAAGGTTGCGTGTGAGCATTCTGTTGATTGTACAGCACAAACTGTTAACTTGCAACGTCATTAGGATGAAGCTGAAATCTTGGCATTACACTACCATTATCTGAAAATCCTATTTAAAGTTATTTGGAACGTTAGGGGCACAGGAGAGGAATCAAGTAAGAGTTGGGCTGGGATCCAAGCAAGATGTTGAAGAAGCCAAACCACCTCGCTTCCCAATTTAAAACAAAACTTTTCCACAACCTGCTGAACATCCAAAGTTATGGATACTGTCTGTCCTTATCAGTTCAATCAGACCTTCCATAGCTGCCCATTTTAGGGATAGCAAGAAAGGAACCCATTTCCTCACTCACCTAAGCTCTTCCAGTTCCTTTTTCTTTTTCATTTCTTCCTTCTCCTTCCGTTTTATCTCTTGGATCTGGGCCTTCTTCTCATTCCTTTCCTCCCTATCACGGGCTTCCTTCTCTGCAGCCAAGTCTGGGAATCGTTCCACTTTGGTCTTTTCCAATCGGTTCAAAATCTCATTTATCTTCTTCTCCACTGTCACTATCTTCACCTTGGAACAGGAAAGAACTGTAATTCTTATAAAAAATGTAGTTGAATTAACTTTGAATAACACTCAGATTTCTATTCCTTGAGGCAACACTGATATAGAAGCACCTCAAATGGTCATGTACTTGTAGAGCCAATACTTTTACAGGTACTAAGAAAGTGGATATTTAAGAGATACTATTTTGACCTGATCCTGGTGTAAACAAGATTACTACAAAAATTACTACAGAAAGGCCACACCTGTTGCCATGTTTGTTTTTACTATATATTGACCGTTACAGGCACCAAGTCATCAAAGTAAAGCAATAGTTCGGAGAACTTTGATTTGATGATTTAAATAGTTACTTCCAACAGTGCAATTTTGTGATTCTTAGACAATGGACTAAAATTGTATTTGGCACCATAGATATAGAACTGATGTCAACATCACTGAAATATTTCTATCCATACCGCAAAATAAAGGAAAAGAAAAGAATCGTGAGATTTTGAGATTGGGATGAGGAAACTTGTATTGGGTTTTTAATGCTTCACTGTCAGGAACCCTCTGGAAACAGCATCCATAAGATTTGCTTCTGCCTTTCAAAGTAGAGTTTTGGAACATTGGAGAGCAATCACTGATTTAATAAATGCAATTAAAGAAGAGAAAATTCTGAAACGTATGAGCTCCCTTGGATGCACTATTAGTTACCAAAGTACAGACAGGAAACCACCATTCCTTCCAAATTCTGTTACATACTCAAACCCCCTAAAGTCAATGCAGAAAGAAAATCTCTGAAGGCTGTTCTAGCGTGAGGCCTTTAAAAAGGGAGAGAACCCCTGCTCGTATTGACCAGAATATTCTGATTGTCCTGGATTTACTTCTAAATGTTAGTGACAGATGTTCTTTTAGAACAGCGGGACACTATCCTGAGGTTCACCAAATAAAAACATTAAGGCAGTAACTTTCTGCTTTCATTTGATTAAAAATACATTTTGAAAAATGCAGGGGCCTCCCATCTTTCATTCACAGCCCTCTGATGTCACTGGAAAGGACTTATTTATCCAGGCTCAGGATATTAGATCACTTGCTGAAAATAATGTAGGAAGTCTTCAAAGTAGTCAACATGCCAAATAGCCAGCATGTATGTTCCCATTTGGAAAAAAGGATACTTGCTGTCCTTAGCCCCATTGACCCCTTCACTCGGGGTCTAAATGACCCTGAATTGAAATCACATCTACATGTTAGGTCCTGTGGATAGATGCTGGATTGAAGCTTCATAAACTTTGTAACTTCTACTGCTATAATTGCTGATAGTTCCAGAATAGGTGGGAAGAAGCCCAATAATTTCTGTGTGGTTTCGGCCAAATTTCACGTATTCATACAATTGACAAATACTTTAAATCCATATTTATTCTCAAGAAAATAATAAACATTATACTTCTGTATTATGTTCTGTATAATGTTCTGTAATGGCTGGCTCTCAGTGGAATTTTCTCCATTGAATTTTTCAGATTCTTCTGCCTTTTTAAAAAAATTCAGTGGTAAAACCAACTTCTTCAGCAATGCCCTTAGCTTTCCTAAAATTAGTTGGCTAAGAGTATATGAAGATTTTCAGTCAACCAGGTCATGGTTGTCCCAAAGGCTGGCTAAGAATAATTCAGCGACTGGATTTCTTCCAAGAGAAATAAATATGTAGAAATAAAAACTTCAAAAGGTGATAGATCACATACATTTTAAATATTTTTAGAAGAGTTTCAAAATCTCAGTTGAAGGAGAAACAGCAAACATAAAGGCATGAGTCTTCCAATTTGAAAGATACTTGCTATTTTTTTTCTAATTATTGTATGGCATTCATTTTACTATGGTTGCTGGGGATATTTCCTCCAAATTTCTTTCATGCTTTTATTTTCTATTCTCTCTCAAAAATGTATTTCTAAATATCTAAAGGCAAAGAAAGACAGTGAAAATGCCAATTTAAATCAAATAATTTCACTGATCCTTAAGTAATCCTGGGGGAGTAACACAGAAACCTTTCCTAGACCCAACTCTATAGGTTTTTTTTTTAAATCTAGGAAGGCAGAAGCTGATGGAAGATCTTGTATGTGCAAATCATATGTTTCCCCACAAAAACACTTCTCCTCTCCTAGGTATACAAAGATGATCATACCAATCCAAGAGCACTGTTCCCAGAAGTTTTGGATAACCTTCTGAAACCATAGGGATAATAACAGCGAATATAGCTACTAGCCAAAGGTGATTGGGATGGACCTTCATTGGTCAACTCTTGTTGGTACCCTTCACATGGCTGTCTATTCTGTCCCCAAGAACATGTGTGTGATATGCTTTGTCCTTTCTTTTCATTTTTTTTACCAAGACCAATTCTTTCTACTTTTATCTTTTGCAACTTGAAGAGCCAAATTTAGTGAACTGTATTTTTTTTATTTTATCTGCACAATTTATTCTAAACACAGGAACTGCAGATGGGATAGCACTAGAGTATTAGAACTCAAGACAATCATCTTGCAATCAAGTTAAAGGCATCATAGTTTAAACATTGGCAATGTTTCTCACACAATGTCATTCATTGGGAGTTTAGCTGAAATTCATATTAGGGAACTGAAAAGTTAACACGGGGCAATGCTGTTGACCCCCTTGTGTTGCAACTTGCAAAGGTTCCAATCAATATCAAATCTCCAATGCAGCCTCAGGCTTTTTATGGAGTATACCAGCTTTAATTTTAGTGGTGAGAGAAGAAGCCAAAGATGCTTGTGCTTTCCCACATACTCTTTCTACATTTTACAGATGATTAGCAAAGTCTACCATTAGCTTCTTGGTCTGATGGATGAAAGTAGCTTGAAGCCTTTGGAGAGGTCAGAGAAGAATAAGATACTTACATCCTTTTGTCTATGAAATCCAATCTGGCCCACATCCATGTCTGCTGTTTTCTTTAGGTTGGCCCATGGAGTATATACTACATTGACATTATTCATTTTGCAGCCTAAAAAAGAGAGAGAAATTATACAGAAAAAGAGTAATTATGCCAATTTCTAGGCATCTTTTTCAAAACCTTAATTAGGACCAGAAACATTTACATCGTAAGAATACAATATCTACTGTGAAGCTATTTTCCAAGAAACTTGAAATATATTTGGTGTTTCCAATTATGTAAAAGAGGCAGAAAGAGTAGAAGATCTCATCCTCTCCCACAATCATGCTATATCACATCTGCTAAAAATTGAGGCTCAGAGCAACTGACTAGCTCCAGTTGTTCCCAGAAAGGTACTAGTTAGAGACTCTCAATCTTTCATCTGTCTAATTCCTGCAGGAACAGGAAAGCAATGCCAAGAATTAAAGAGAAGTTCCAAGATTCTCAGGATGAAGTTTTTAAAGACAACAACTGAACAAACCATCTGCTTCCCATGATATAGTCAAGGCACAAGAGGAGTATCTAAATATAATTCATAATTCAACAGTTATAATCCTCCACATGTAGCCCTACACATTTTGCCATTATTCTCTAGCTTTGAAGCGTGAAGTTTATTTATTCAAAACTGACACAAATTGAAAAGAATTCTGGATAATGTAACATTTATTGTTCCACACATATCAATTTTTTGAGGACATTCTTAAGACTTTGAGTAGCATACCAAAGGCTGCATTTCAGAAATGATTGTAGGACAAAGATTAGGTTTAATTTAAATTATTGTAATTTTTTCTTCTATCCCAGTGGTTCTCAATCTTTTCTTCACCACAGACCCCCTTCAAATATATTTTGTGGCCGTGGAGCATGACCACAGACCATCAAGACTTAACTCAAGATTTAAAGCACTAGACTGTATCAAATATTCACGGACTCCCTCTGACATTGCAGCCTCCCCAGGGTTTGCGGACCATAGGTTGAGAACCACTGTACTATCCTATTAAAAATCACCATACAATTTGATGGCAATTTTGGAGCCATCTTGGTGGCTGCATGCAAGCTCTTTGGGGATTTTAGACAGTTTTACTCTGACAGGAATTGGATTAACAAGGCTCCATATTCTTTACTTTATAATTTTAGTTTTATCCATATTTCCTCCCAAAATCTCAACAATAAATTTGTACCTAGACCTCAAAGTCCTGAATTATGATTCAGCCCATGAAATGTTTGAATGATTTGAAACGGGGACTCTGAAATTTCAGTCCTGTGTTTGATCCCCTAATATTGCATGGTCCTTTCTGAACACTTACTCTGTAGCACATTTTGTATATGCCTAGAGTGCCTTCTCCAATTATTGAGATGTGATCCAAGTCAATGCAATGAATGCAGATACAGTTGGATAAAAGAATTTAAAATGTATGAGATAACACTGAGGCTTCTTTTTAATCCTATGCCCATGGTGCCCTAATATTTGCTCGAGAAAAGTTTGCAGAATCTAAGGCACAGAGCTGAAAGGAATTTTCAAGACTAAAAAACATCTGTCGAGAGCAGGCCAGGAATGCTTTATGAGTTGACAACATCTCAGTGTCCTATGGTAAAAGAGATCATATAAGCATTTGGTCCAATTTGTTATAGGTTTCATGCAGTATCCCCTTAATATAAAACAGAACAAAGTACAAACCTCAACTTTCAACTGCTCATATCTCCTAGAGGGAAGCAGGCAAATCCAGCAGCTGTAAAGTTCTAGGTCTGGAATTTTGAGCAAACCAGCAAAATAGAAGCACTCCAGAAACCCAAGAGCTTCTGGCTTAGGTGGAAGAAAGGGAACATAAAAGAACACTCCTGGAACTAACCAGCCAACTGAAAGAATAAGGCTCCTATGCAGCTGGTGCATAATACTCATTCCATTATTATATTTTATTTTAAAAAATATACTGAATAGCTAGTCATTAGGCGAGTAATTGAAATTATAGAATCTGGCTCTCCTAAAAGGATCCTTGAGTCTGACTATATTCATGGCATTTTGACTTTACTATCACTAAAGGAAGAAAGCCAAACCCACTAATTTGGATCTGCAGAAAAGTCAAGGGGGGGGGGACTTCTGGAAAGTAGTTTGTGAACTGTGTCCCCCAGGTAGAGCTGTCTTACGTATTGAACTATGTCAACTGAAGAACTGTGGATTTAACAGTCTAACATATCAGCAGAGCATAAGACTGGGGGAAACTGTTGTAAGGAGAATTAGACGGAAAAGCTGAGTAGGTTTCTGTGATCTTTATGTTGGTTAAAAAGGAGGGAGTAAGGGAAAAACCTTTCTCTACTAAAGTTCCCTGAGGTATCAATAGTTACTGACAGTATCTTAATTATCTAGTGTTTCCCCATGGCAGGAACCATCAAAAGCTAACAGGACAAGGAAACAAACATTCCTTAAAAAGACCATAATTGCTCTGGTTCGCCGGCAGCCTGTGCAGAGGGCAGCAGAATTGGACAGTGGGGAAGAACGGGGACCAGTCTGGGAGTCTGGAGACGACTCGGACGAGGATCCTGCATCCGATGCAGAGATGGGGCCAGGATCATCTGGGAGTGGGGTGCTGATTCCGGAGCCTCCGGAGTCTGGCAGCAGCGAGGCCGAGGAACAAGGGAAGCCTGTTCCCAGTGCATGTGTGCACAGGGCTGCTAGAAGGCAAGAGCAGCTGAGACAAAAGGGGCAACTCGGGAGTAAGGCTTGGAGGTGATTGCCCCTCCCATAAGGTATAAAGGATAGGCAAAGGTGAAGAAACCTTGGAAGGAAGCAAAGTTGTTCATTCTGTTTGGATTAATCCCTGAAGCTCTGTGTGGACTTTGTACTTCAGTTGGTTTTTTTATAATTCATTTGGCACTCTAGTTGTTGGCAGCAATTCAAGGAAAGAAAGGTGGGTGCTTATCTCGAAGGGACTGTTTGGGACTCATTTTCGGCTGGGAATGAACATAATTCCCAGCCTTGAAATAAAACAAGATTTGTGTTAAGTAAGCATGTGCTTAATTACGGTCTCAGGAAGCCTTGGTCAGAACAACAATATAATTTTTGAAAATTCTGGGACAATACTGGCCAAAACCACAGACACTAAGAAATGTGGAACATACAGTACTTTACTTGGGGAATTATGTTCTCTTCTCCCTCACCCCCAGCAATGATTTAGAAGTTAAGTTGGGAAAAGAAAGACTTCATACTGGCAAAAATCCCATAGATACATGCAGAGAGTCACTGGGGTTCAGGGGAGTGGGGGGAGGGAGGGAAGAAGGGAGGAAAGGAAGGAAGATAGATAAAGCAATCTGTTGGGGATAAGGCACATTGGAATTTAAAGAGTGTGTAGTGGGCACACTTATGGTAGGCATAGATGTTCACAGAAATGACCGTCATGGGAGACATGACTGATTACAAAACATAAATTTATCACATTGCAAACTGGTCTCCTATAACATTCTTTACCATCTCTGGAGGAACTCTTGAGGAGCCAACAACATTCCTTCATGTAAATGCAGTATGATGGTTGAATTTTACCTTGCAGCACCTCATTTTTTAAAAAAATATATTTTAATAAAAACTAAATAGGTTAAGGAACTTGGTGAACACTAAGGAAAAGATCTGGAAGTTACTTGAATCCACAATTACAACATTGCCTATTTTGGTGCTATACTCTACCCTGTCTTCCATTACAATTTGACATCTACCTGGCTGAAACTACCGTAATTACCACTGAACCTTATGCCTTTGCTAGGGCAATCTTTTTCATATTTTGAAATTTTCAAATGATTCATATTATCCTAAACTCTGAAGCTTTGGTATTCTTTGTTAATCCCTGTGCTGTCCAGCCAGTTTAGAGTTAATGGGATTTGGGATAGTTACTTAGGAACTGAGAGCTGTCCCCTTAAGGGAATGCATCATGGTAAATGTAGTTAAGGTATCCTGGGAAATGTAGTTTATGACATGTGACCACATCTGTAACCCTGATTGGTCTCTGAATTGACCCTTGGTGGGTTGGGGGAGGTTTCTTCATTCTTGCATGAACACAGCCTTATGGTAGTATGGCTACCCCCTACCTCTACGACTATGGGATGAGATAACCATCTTTTTACCTATAAAGACAGACACATAAAGGGTTGGACATTAAGAAAAACCTCATCATAACTGTTAGTAATGAGGATGTCTGATGAACCAATAAAAAAGACTTCATATGGATGCTTTGTGGAGTTTATCTATCTGTTTTGTACAAGACAGAACAATCCCACATTCAAAAGCTTTCCTCCTTGACTCTCCACTCAAAATCCTTGTAATTTTTTTGGACTCACTTTCTCATATAGGCAAAATGTTACCTTGAATGCTGTTGGCCTTCACAAGCTGTGCACAATCTATCAAAACCTCCTTAGGAATATCATCCACTGTTTGCCCCTAAAATAAATCAAGGTGGATATGAGCATCCTAGGTGCAGGAATGCAGAGAACATGCTGTGAAAAGTTCCACAGTCCCTTGTACTGAATTTATAGATACTGTACATAAGGCAGCTACTGCAAACATGCCGAAAGCTTAAAAGGAGTAACAATATGATATAAGCTCTCCTGGGCTAGAAATCATTTAATGCAAATTATGAACTGGCCTGGAAATTTAAAATACAGCATCATTAAAAAATATTGTCCTATATAATGCTACAAGACTATTTGCTGCTATTGTAATGAACAATTTTACTATAGCATTGTTTTTTTAAATATACCTTGATCTTTCTTACACACAATTAAATTAGTTTATGACAGATTTCACATGTCATACCAAGTCATTCATTTTTAAATCGTGGTTTGCTGACAAAGATACAATTACTCTGGGTTCACTAACTGCCATAAGCCATACAAGCATATCAAACAAACTGTAATTGTTAAGCTGGTGCATGATACAAATCAAAACCAAGAAAACCATACAGCTCACTATCATATCTTATTAGATGATTTGAGAATAAAAAATCGTATTTTCCATGATTGAAATCCCAGAGTTTTGGCTATCCAAACTGCATGAGTCCAGAGCACTATTTGATTAGACTCCTTTAGATGACTTTAAGGCATAAGGATGTTAGCAAGTATACTATTTTCAGTTCTTATTCCTCATAGCTTACTAATGAAAATTGTGCTCAGCTGAATCCAAGAAGAATTTTAGTTTGATAAATTCATGGAAGTCTTCCAAAACTGAAAGCAGAATTCTAGACAATTCTAGTCCACATATGAAAAATATCAAATCATTGTTGTGACTATTCAATCGGGCCATTCTTGAACATTGAATTTTTTGGGGGGAAACTGCAAATTTCTGCCATTAGAAAAAGGTTATTTTGTATACAGCTATTGGTGTATAACTGCATAATTTTGTGCATTGTTGCTATGCAGCTATGAAAGCACCATCCCACAACTTTTCATGGATGCATGTAACTGAGCAAAACAAGCAAAGCTGGACAGTTACCTTATGTAGCCGGAGGTAGACATGTGCTGAAGAGAGCTTGTCCACATGAAACCTAGACAAAGTGCAAAGGTTTGATAGGAATTGTGATTCAGTATCCTCCCCACAGACACAACAATCTAGATATTGTTATCATGTGGTGTCTGTTACTTAAGAGTATGGAGAAGTATTATGTCTTAAGATGTTAATCTCTGAATGAAGACTGAGAATCCAAAGAAGAGGAAACCAGAAAGCTAAAAGAGCAAAATCTTTGGTGAAAAATATTGACATAAGGTCACATTTTCCCTCCAGTGATTCAGATGAAAACAGCACTGGATATTGGCAAACAAAATCCTGTGCTTAACCTTGTCATGGCCATTTCTCCACCAATGAATAAGGCAAATTCATAAATCATCTCAAACTGATGCTTAGCTTTTTAGTACTTTCCAGAGTCCAGAACTTAATAAATCTGAGTAATGTGCCCTGTTGTTCAATTATCTATTCTTTAATTGATTTCTTGGGTACTAGTATCCAAGTGAGACAAAATATTTATAAGTAAGTATTTGGGGAGGGAAAAAGTAGAAATTATACTTATGATACACACATTCCAGCACTTTAGTTCTAATCATAATCTTGCAAGCCCCTCCAAAAGGCATTAAAAAACATGAAAGCTGAAGCTGGAAGGGTCATTCCGCTCTAACAAGGTTTGAATAAAAAGTAATGCCTCCACCTTCATAACTTTAATTTAGATATATGTTAATAAATGAAATAATTTTTAAAATGATTTTTTTATTATCTGCATTTATCTCTCCAATAATCATCACTATTTGCTATACACTTGGACAATGAACACATTTATTAAAGAATTCCATACAGAATTCCATACTCGAAGGTCTTTCCACCTGTTCTACCTTTGTCACTTTGAAACAATAATTAATTAGAATTCAGAAGGACAAGAAGGAACTTTCTCTGTAACATGTCAAATGGCCCCAATCCTCTCGAAGAAGCAATTGCAAAGATGGATTCCACTCTCTTATCCACCATACAGTCCAGATTTGGTGCCATTTGGTTCTCACTTTTCCCAACATTGAATTTATTTATTTTTTGTCTACATGTACATGGGTGCTGCCTGACTCCAAAACAAATACCTTGCTGGGCATCCATGTGACTCAAGTGGTGGAAAGGACTGGTTGAAGAGACATTATGTAGAAGGCTTTGTGATAGCTTTATGAAGCTTGGCCATCATTGTAGAAATACATGGTAAATGGTGATTAATGGTGAAGAAGTAAATAGAGGTAACAAAAGAACTCGTTTCAAGGGTTATTTTCCTATTTCATTTCTTGAAATATTATTAATGTTATGGAGGTGGAGAATTTACCTCTCATCCAACATTTGTATAGTAACACAAAAGCATGAAGCTGATAAATCTCCCCTTTAGCATTCACAAGCTGTTTTCCACACCAATTAAAAAACACAGGCTTTAAGAGTGAAGTCCAAAAGATCTATAGCCATTTCCCATCATTGTCAACTTCCAGATGTGTGGTCTCCAACTCCCAGCATTCTTAAGCCAGCACAACTGATGTTGAAAATTCTGGGAGTTCACATCCACACATCTGTTTTTGTCAAGATTGGGGAATTCTGCTCTTCAGGAAATGAATATATATGCAGAAGTGCA